>CM033643.1:188811371-188931615 GCA_019512145.1 Engystomops pustulosus
CCCCTCATCCTCATAGACTGTAAGCTCTTGTGTCACCCCCTCATCCTCATAGACTGTAAGCTCTTGTGTTACCCCTCATCCTCATAGACTGTAAGCTCTTGTGTTACCCCTCATCCTCATATACTGTAAGCTCTTGTGTCACCCTCTCATCCTCATAGACTGTGAGCTCTTGTGTCACCCCCTCATCCTCATAGACTATAAGCTCATACAGTAACACACATGATAGGCTTAGATACAATGGTTCAGCAGATATCTAAACCCTAAGCAACAAATCTCAATGTCATTAATCACAGAACAGATCTTGAATAGTTTGCTTTTATGATTCGCAAAAGTTTATGGGCTTTCTAAAGTAGGTGGAGTGAACTCCAAGATGTCCGCCACATGCAACTACAACTCCCATGATCACACAGTTCTCAGTAACAGCTTCTCCCTGTCCTGCTCTGTGACCATAGTAATGATGTGTAACTGCCATCACTGCACATCACCACAACACCGGCCATACTGGATGCACTGCAACCAACCCACTATAGCCAAACATATTGATGATCACATGGACACGTCATGTAGACATATGACCAGCGCCACCTTCTGTCCTGTGTCTCCTCCCCAGGGATTATGCAATGGACTTCTTCAGAGCTGCACCAATTCTCTGGAATGCCCTACTCCCGTTTATCAGAGTAATACCCAACTTCCAAAGCTTCAAACGTGCTTTTAAAACCCATTTATTTAGGCAGGTCTATCACACTCACTAACTGCATGAAACATATAGGAAAAACGCCAGGTACCAAGCTCCAGGCTTCTCTGCAGTCCCACTGACTTTGGACTTTGTAAGCTCTTGTGTCACCCCGTCATCATCATAGATTGTAAGCCCTTGTGTCAACCCGTCATCCTCATAGACTATAAGCTCTTGTGTCACCCCCTTATCCTCATAGACTGTAAGCTCTTGTGTCACCCCCTTATCCTCATAGACTGTAAGCTCATGTGTCACTCCCTCATCCTCATAGACTGTAAGCGCTAGTGTCACACCCTCATCCATATAGACTGTAAGCTCTTGTGTCACCCCCTCATCCTCATAGACTGTAAACATATTCACTTAATTTATTACAAATTAATTATGTAGCAATAAATCATTGATGGGAATATACACATATCACTACATCAATAAACATTCTAAAGGCAGATTAGCTTCTACATTAGATAAGTGAAGAAAAGAGAAATTTTACAGTCACTTAATATATGAAGATGTCCTGAAACATCATCTGAAAATGGCATTTGGCGTAGCAGCGGCCCTAGATGGCTGTAAACCTCTGATAAATCGTAACCTATGTCTTATCTGCCAATTAACTAAGATAACAAAGTACTGCATAAATATTGTAATTTTGACATCTTGTTCCAGTGTGTCATCAATGTAATAAGATGTAAATTGTGTAGGGAGTTGCTGTGCGGTCCCCAAGATAGACAATGGGCAAGATATCATTCATATAGACATTGTCTTCATGGAGGAGGAAAATGTTACGATGTTACAAATGTTACACAATGTGTATTTTGTAGTCAATTAAATAAAATAAAAGCTGTAACCTTTGTGAATTACAGTTTTGCACACATTAGAGTCAAGAAACACATAAAAAACATATTATTCAGTGCCGCTCGTCATGTGTGGATTGTATATGTGTGACCCATGATCTTTGTGTTTAATAATCTTAAATAATATCAATTGACCCAAAACAAATTAAGTTTAGTGACATCTACTTAGAAAGTGCAATTCTTGGTCTCCATAATGTGACACTTATTCAATCACTTTAAAATGTGCAATTTTACATTGACACATGGATATGCTTGTTTTGAAGGGTAGAAATATAATAAAAGTAATAGTGTCATCTTCTTTATATGGTATGTGGCCTTCTTGAACCCGCTGCATAGTGGAAAGACTACGCTGCTAAAATGCCTCATAGGCCAATAATTACTAGTTGAATCCCAGTGTTGTATGTTTTGCTGAGAGCCCATATTTTTCATTTCATTGTTAAGAATCATAACTTTATTTTATTATTACTCATATAATTGCCAATACAGCTAAATGTGGACTTGCTACTGTCGCAGCAAAATTTCTGCCAAGACCATGAGGCTTTCCAAAAGTAGCTGCCCTCCTGGAGCCCTGACTCAACCAGGAAGGGCCAACCCCTCCAGCTTTCTAGATTTCCAGGAAGGGTGCCAACTGGCGGATACTTCTTGTGATCTGCATCTTAGGTACTCTTCTACCAACAGGACTCAGTCCCCCTTGGCCGTGTCAGTGCTCCAGGTGGATAACTACTTTTTTAGAGCCTCCTAGTCTTCCCATAAATGAAGTGCGAGATCATGCCAGAAAGTGCTGCAGGTGGTCAGTCGCAGCGTATTTCGGACAAAGCAAGTTGGCCCTATCCACATGAGAGGGCCTAACTTGCTGATTGGTAGGGGTCTCAGTGATGGGACCCCCATGGAACATGTGGATAGGGCCTAGCTTGCTTAGTTGGAAAACCCCTAAATGACCTCCCAGTTTATTGACTTAGTTACCATGAAACGCCAGGAAATTAGAATCCATGCAGAACCAAATTTTTCATAAAATTCTATAACACAACTACAGGCGACTAACATATTTCAACATTTTAGAGTGTGGGCATATACAAAAGATCCTAATGTAAACCCAGGAAAGGTATAATACAGTGCAGAACTTTTAAGTGGTCAGATGTACACTCAGTATCCCAGTTCCACAAGGGAACAATGCTAAGCAAACACTATAGATATTGAGGTGCCCATACAATGATCACTCAATCATGAGACCTTCTTATATTTCAGTGATACCCCAGGTGTAACTGTTAAATAGAGTTAGACTAGGCCTGTTTAGGATTGCCCTAAATATTGCAGTGGTCCCAGGCTCTGGCACAATAATATCTCAAAGCTGACTTTGGAGTCACTTAAGGAAAATCAGGAAGCCAAGCACACTTACATTCAAGTGTGTGCCCCCACTGCAGTCACTAGAGTAAATATCTACTAAATACAGAAGGTCAATGAGGTGTCAGGTTAAAAGTTCTATGCAGAGGCATAGAAGAGCAGTGAGTCACAGCAGATAGGTCTGCTCTCAACAGCTCAAAGTGAACTACAAATTCACAAACAGATAATGCAGTGAGAAAAACGGAAACATTAGGATAACAAGTCGTATAAAGTCTACACACTCCTTATAAACACATAGTGGACTATTGATAAACAAGGTGTGCTTCTCCGACCACTAGCAGAACACTCATCACTGACCTAAGGACCTGCTCATATAAAGTCACAGAACCACAGGTACTGCAGTGGGTACAACCAAATAGGATCATTACAATCCAAACAATGGAACACGATAAAGAAGTCCCCAATTAAAAACAAAAAGAATGCAAAAAAAATTTGAAGTACAAGTGTGAAGTATAAAAACTTTTGCACTAAGCAAAAATAAGCAATTCTCTAATTTACTCTGATTAGCTGTCTGAAGGGGTTTAGCATGAGGCAAGATGAGCTTCTCGTCTCAGGCAGCAGATATCAGAGTCCTGTGGGGGAAGCAGAATGTTAGATTATGATCAGGGTAATTCAGACACCCGAATTTTAATGGTGTGGGAGCACTGAGATGTGAGTAACTGTTTTATTATTTGACTACTGGCCACATGTATTATATATATATTTATAAAATAACTAGGGGGCTATATAAATATAATATGTATATATAAATATAATATGGTGTATCTCTATACGGGAACATCTGTATATGGGGTATTTGTTTATGTTATTTAATCTTACTGGGAAGGAGTGGGGTGCATAATTATACCTGGGTAGGTGAAATCTGTACAGTGTATGTGTGTATAACTATACCTAAAGGTGGAAAATCTTTAATGGGGGGGGGTGCTGTATATTGGATCAGGATATTAATAAAACTAGGGGGGGGGGGGGCACTATATATAATTAGACCTGGAAGGGCATCTGTATATGGGGTAGGATTTCAAATTAACTTTTAATTTAACTTTAAATTTTAACTTCACATTTTAAATTCAATACGGTTTTATTAAACAGGAAATGAGAAAACAGCTTGGCACGATATGCCCAAAATTCCCTCACAGGGGCATCAAAAAGCATACAGGTTAGGTTGTGTCTATGTCAGTTAAGCATAGAAGGTTGCAATAACTAGAAAACATAGTGAACGTAAAACGACAATAGAAGGGGGAGAGAGGTGTGGAATACGTGCATGACTCTCAATAAGTAAGGGGAGGCATAAACCGGCCAACCCCAGGGAAAGAACAACTGAAGCCTTCGAGAAGCATAAGTAGTCAAGAAGTAGTTCCCCCATCTTGAGGAAAAGATTGATCATATCATCCCTCACTGCAGAGATCTATTCAAATGTCATAATTTTTTTACCCTGGTCTTCACCTCCAAGAGTGAAGCTTTCCAACTAGTATTAATATGAATTCTCATGGACATACAGATCAATTGTATCGATTTGTGGGTCTGGTTATGACTCCTTGTGCACCTGGCGACCGGCAGAAGGATGACAGATGTCACCTGAATACAAAGAAAGGGAACTACCAATAATGCCCAATATGCAGACATGTATGGACAGATATGGACTGTAATATCCAACTCTGCACTAAAATACAAGAGATACAGTATAAGATTAATAAATTAATGCACAAATACTAAGCCCTATTTTATGAAATTTTTGGCCAAGGTCATCTCATGCCTTGCATAGGGAGGAGATCAAACTGGGGACACAGCATCCAGAACACAGTCTGAGCAGAGATGCCCTGCAAATGAAGTATTTGTGAATGATAAAAGTGTTCTCCCTGGGGTAATTGATATTTTCTAGAAATTGGGAATCAAGCATTAGCACACCTTGTTCAAAGAAGTGGCACACCTGAATAAGTCCACTACACCTCTAGCATCAGAGGAAACTTGGAGGCACTTGGAGCTACAAAATCCTAATGAGGAATTAATCTGAAAAGATAGGAGTGGGCATGAGCCATGGTATAGGTGGGCCACAAGCCCCACTAGAGTAGCAGGTGCCTTCTCATGAAGAGGGGCAAAGGGCCATATTCCATAAAAACCTGGCAAATCAAATAGGCTTAAAATATGTGATTCAATTTTTAACCCATACTGTAAGCTGTCTATTAGATCAATTTCTGCTGACAGGTTCCCTTTTAGAGTGTAAGAAGAGAATAGGTCTCTGTTACAGTAGGGTGAGGTAAAGGTACTATAAGCTCCTTTATAGTCCACTCTTTTTGGAGCAGGTTTTAGGCTAACACGGTGCTTTGAGATGGAATTAGAGAAAGAAAATGTTTTTTTGTATGGCTGAGAATATGGGTATATTCACAAGATTCTATGGAGGGTTTTGGAGGGAATTTCAAAGCTAAAATGATACCCCAATTATCTATTTCAAGAAGCTTTATTTGTGGATTCCAGATGGGATCTGGTGAAGTGTGAAGGGTGCACCAGATTCATGAATTGTGGTGCACATTCTTCATGAATCTGGCGCCCCCTGCACTGCTCTGAACCTTTTTTATTGGTGCACTTTTTTCATGCTGAAGAATTTTGGCGCGCGTCGGACAGTATTATGGCTCACGGTCTGACTAAGCAGTAACAAGCCCCTTTAGGTGCACATTTTTTCTGTCTTGTCGGACACAGAGCAGCCGCGACACAAAACTGCAGACACTTTATAAATATATGTACAAGCTCCAAAGATGTTCTTTCTAGTGCAAAGTCAGACACAAAACTGTCGCAAACACTTTAATAAATAAACTTTTCAAGTGTAAAAATTTATGTATAAAGTATAGACATATTTTATTTTGGAATAGGTTGGTTACCAAGGATTTTTATTAATCCTGATTTTGGTTTGTGAAGGGTATGCCTCTGTTCCTCCAACAATGATTAGGCTTAAAGAGAACCTGTCATCAGAAATTGGCCTACTAAACTATAACCAGCACGTTGTCAACCAGCTGAACAGCTTCACAATCATGTCTCTTTCATGACCCAGTTTGGTCACCTCATCAAGAAAATCAACTTTAAAATCAGGTGTTAACTTGTTGTATAAATTCAGTGACGCGATTGATGCATGTGATTGATCATGCGCCGAATTTTATGAGATCTGGTTAATGATGTCCCTGGACACAGGACCATCAATTACAGTGAAAGGGGAGTTCAGAGGCAGGGAAAGCCGACTTCAGTGTTAAACTCTCCACCTCCTTGATTTCATAAATCAATTTACATCTTGCTTCAAAGTTGATTTTCTGGATGATGTTACCACACTAGGCCATCAAAGAAACATCATTTTGAAGCTGCTCAGCTGATTAATAATGTACTGGTAGTGGTTTATTAGGCTAATTTATGATGACGGGTTCCCTTTAATGTCCTAAGACTCATGGCCTAGTGCAGTGGTGGTGAACCTATGACAGAGGTGGCACTCGTAGCACTCTCTGTGGGCACCTAGGCCATCACCCCTTCACAGGGCTTCCAGACAGGACTCAAAACCTCCTACTGCAGTCCCTGGCCACCCTGAGTGTGCTGTGATTAGTGCTATTTTAAAGCTACACATTGTTAGCTGCCTGGGACTACAGGAGGTGCAGACAAGGCTGCATTATTATTGGAGCTCCTGCTATGGGCCCCACTATTCTTCCTCTTCGGGGTACCCTGGAAGGAAGCTACAAAGGTAATCTGAATTTCTCCTCTTTCTTTCAACTGTATTGGTGTCCTCAGGACCCAGATACAATTAAAAACCGTGACAAAACAGGTGGTAACATGTTATTGCTTAAATTACCATGTTGGCACTTTCTATTTAAATAAGTGGGTTTAGTTGTAGTTTGGACACTCGGTCTCAAAAAGGTTCGCCATCACTGGCCTAGTGTAACAAGTAACCATCTACCATTCAGAAATATTCCTAAGAGCATTACATAATGCGTTACATGTACATACTATGATTAGGACACCATTGACCTATAATCATAGTTACTTGACTAATTACAAACATTAACCAGCAGAAAGCAACATTTTGCCATTGACAGAATTTTAACGCTAAATCATGGAATGCAAGTCTCATAAAACTGTCAAAAAATGTTATGTGTTCCCTGCAACATTAATTGCTTCAACTTAAAAACTAACATTCTAATTACTATATTTAACAGTAAAAATGCAAATGCTATTAGTGGACTGATTGTTGATAAGCATGCCTTTGTGCTATGCTTTAACCTCTATTAGTGAGGATTATAAGGACATATCCACATTGGCATTTTGTAAGTGTCACTATGACAGCACTTGCTGCACAAATGCCTAGCTGTCAGAGTGAGGTTTATCACTCGGCTTTTTCCTCCGAATGCAGACTAATAAGCCCAGAAATTACAATTGCCTCCCTGCCGAATCTGTGATAGGCGGAAATAATGATATCAGTGCCCTGCTAATCTTCTTGCCTCTCCGCTTGGCACCATCCTATTGAGTCACCTGTCATACTCCGCTTTGATGAGGCGAATTCAATCTCTCAGCTATAATGACAATGGAGTCATTTTAATGTTTGGAAATGATTATGTGAAGGTTTTTCTTTGCACTGTCTTGGCAAGCAAACCAGGTTAATGTTCACTGTGTGACTGTGGGCCAGGGTTGGTTTGAAGCAAGGTTATATTAAGTGTATATTGCCTCTTAAAGGATCTGTTTTAATATATAGTCCTTTTTTATTTTTGTTTCTTTTAATTATATTTTTACAATGAATATTGTGAACCCTGGGTTGTATATTGGCTTTTTTTTTTAACATACCCACCATTAAAAGTAATAACAGTTGAAAAAAAGACTCTGTATATCCATCAAGTTCAACCAAGGAGGGAAGGGATGGGACGAAAAAAAGGGATGTAAGGGAACACGTTACTAAATGTATCATGTCACCCCTTAGTCGTCTCTTTTCAAGACTAAGCAAATCTATTTCTTTTCATCTTTCCTCATAACTGAGACTCTTGATGCCCCTTATCATTTTTGTGGTGCTTCGTTTTACCCTCTCCAGCTCCAGGGTATTGTTTTTACAAACTGATGCCCAGAACTTACCGCATATTCCAGGTGAGATCGAACCAAAGCCTTGAATAGTGTCAATATTACATGCCATACCTCTTTTGATAGGTACGTAATGTAAATGGATATTTCTACTAAACGTATAACAATTATAGTTCCAGGTGTCTCACTGATCATGGAAGCATAATCCTGAACATGCGGAACACATGGTTCCAAGCGTCTATGTAGGGATAACAGCTTTCCTAACTAATACCATACATTGAGAGTATAGAGTCTTGACTCTACTCCATTCAACTCTATTGGAGCAGCAAAAATAGCCAACACTATATGCATACGTGGCACACTCTATGTTTAGCACGGTCCTGCTACTGAGATTGGTGCGGGTCCCATAGTAGGGACATCTATAATTTATTGACAACATATCTTTAAAGGAATAATCCCGTCAATTCCATGCAAAATAACCTTTTATAGGAAACACTTATAATGTCCAACAGTAATCAGTGGACATGGCTTCTTTAGAACTAACTCAGAAGTTGTCTATACCCACAGTAAGGAGAGTAGCATTATGGCAAATGATTTTCATTTAAAATTTTGGATAGTCTACATGTATTCTGGATGAAAGTGCTAGATATTATTGATAAAGTGTATGGTATGGCACTCCACCGAAATGCTCTAGTTTGTATCCAGGGATGTATGGATGAGATGCCAATAGACGGGGCTGGGAAATTAGCAGTACACAGACTCCTATATGTGGCACGTAAAACGATAGCAACAAGGTGGATACAGCCGATAGCCCCTACCACGAAAGAATTTCTAAATAAAGTTGAAGTGATGCTGTTCAATGAGAAAGCAGTATATATGAGGTGAAACCCAGCCTCTAAGTTTGAGAAGCTACGGGCCCCTTTGCTCGATGAACCGGGTCTGGGGTCTGGGACTCTATTGAGGGATAGGATAGGATTGGGGGGAAGTGGTTTTACTGTATAAGTGCGAATAGCTGTATAGTTGAGACATCTGTATTTGTACTATTTCTTTTACTATCTACTTCTTTTCTGGCATGTACCCTTGCACCCTGCGAGGTGGATATAATACCTATAATGTATAACATTTGTAAACTGTGTGTAAAGGCTGGTGGGGTGGTTGGGGGAGTTGTATGTTCTTGTATTTTTGTTATGAAAAACTTTAATAAAAAGGATCTGATTTTAAAAAAAAATTCAGATAATCTGCTTACAAATTACACGTCATGGTAGAAAACCAAAAATTAAGTTGGATGTATTACAGATACCTAGACAGGTTATCATTTTGCATTTTGATTCAAGTGAAAGGAATTTTAGTTTTATTATTATAATTTTGTGGATATGATTCTTTAGTGATAGGGTATGTGACAAAAACTCCTATTGAGTCACCTGTCATACTCCGCTTTGATGAGGCGAATTCAATCTCTCAGCTATAATGACAATGGAGTCATTTTAATGTTTGGAAATGATTATGTGAAGGTTTTTCTTTGCACTGTCTTGGCAAGCAAACCAGGTTAATGTTCACTGTGTGACTGTGGGCCAGGGTTGGTTTGAAGCAAGGTTATATTAAGTGTATATTGCCTCTTAAAGGATCTGTTTTAATATATAGTCCTTTTTTATTTTTGTTTCTTTTAATTATATTTTTACAATGAATATTGTGAACCCTGGGTTGTATATTGGCTTTTTTTTTAACATACCCACCATTAAAAGTAATAACAGTTGAAAAAAAGACTCTGTATATCCATCAAGTTCAACCAAGGAGGGAAGGGATGGGACGAAAAAAAGGGATGTAAGGGAACACGTTACTAAATGTATCATGTCACCCCTTAGTTGTCTCTTTTCAAGACTAAGCAAATCTATTTCTTTTCATCTTTCCTCATAACTGAGACTCTTGATGCCCCTTATCATTTTTGTGGTGCTTCGTTTTACCCTCTCCAGCTCCAGGGTATTGTTTTTACAAACTGATGCCCAGAACTTACCGCATATTCCAGGTGAGATCGAACCAAAGCCTTGAATAGTGTCAATATTACATGCCATACCTCTTTTGATAGGTACGTAATGTAAATGGATATTTCTACTAAACGTATAACAATTATAGTTCCAGGTGTCTCACTGATCATGGAAGCATAATCCTGAACATGCGGAACACATGGTTCCAAGCGTCTATGTAGGGATAACAGCTTTCCTAACTAATACCATAAATTGAGAGTATAGAGTCTTGACTCTACTCCATTCAACTCTATTGGAGCAGCAAAAATAGCCAACACTATATGCATACGTGGCACACTCTATGTTTAGCACGGCCCTGCTACTGAGATTGGTGCGGGTCCCATAGTAGGGACTTCTATAATCTATTGACAACATATCTTTAAAGGAATAATCCCGTCAATTCCATGCAAAATAACCTTTTATAGGAAACACTTATAATGTCCAACAGTAATCAGTGGACATGGCTTCTTTAGAACTAACTCAGAAGTTGTCTATACCCACAGTAAGGAGAGTAGCATTATGGCAAATGATTTTCATTTAAAATTTTGGATAGTCTACATGTATTCTGGATGAAAGTGCTAGATATTATTGATAAAGTGTATGGTATGGCACTCCACCGAAATGCTCTAGTTTGTATCCAGGGATGTATGGATGAGATGCCAATAGACGGGACTGGGAAATTAGCAGTACACAGACTGTGCCACATATGTGGCACGTAAAACGATAGCAACAAGGTGGATACAGCCGATAGCCCCTACCACGAAAGAATTTCTAAATAAAGTTGAAGTGATGCTGTTCAATGAGAAAGCAGTATATATGAGGTGAAACCCAGCCTCTAAGTTTGAGAAGCTACGGGCCCCTTTGCTCGATGAACCGGGTCTGGGACTCTATTGAGGGATAGGATAGGATTGGGGGGAAGTGGTTTTACTGTATAAGTGCGAATAGCTGTATAGTTGAGACATCTGTATTTGTACTATTTCTTCATTGGCGACTTCTTTTCTGGCATGTACCCTTGCACCCTGCGAGGTGGATATGATACTTATAATGTATAACATTTGTAAACTGTGTGTAAAGGCTGGTGGGGTGGTTGGGGGAGTTGTATGTTCTTGTATTTTTGTTATGAAAAACTTTAATAAAAAGGATCTGATTTTAAAAAAAAAATTCAGATAATCTGCTTACAAATTTCATGTGATGGTAGAAAACCAAAAATTAAGTTGGATGTATTACAGATACCTAGACAGGTTATCATTTTGCATTTTGATTCAAGTGAAAGGAATTTTAGTTTTATTATTATAATTTTGTGGATATGATTCTTTAGTGATAGGGTATGTGACAAAAACTCCCAACTCACACTTATCTCGCTGCCCCCACCCACTTTTAAATTAATAGTTAATATTAAAAGGCAAGTAGGTCCCTGTCTACATAAATCCCTTAACAATTTAGACAGTTACAGATGACAAATTATACAATTACTAAAAATGAATCCTAGTAGTACTTTCTCTTCAGAAACTTAGATTCTCTAAGGATACAAGCAGATACTTATTAAGTTTTAAAATGTAATATACAAAAAGTACAGAGCATACATAAAACATACAATTGTAAAAAGGTTAAAATGAATATACATATGACACATACATGAACAGTTACAAAATACAAAGGGATTAAAATGAATAGCCTTATTAATGAAATATTTGCAGTTATTCACTGCTGTGAGAACCAGCTAAGAATTCCTTTGGGCAGTCTTCCAGGTGTTATTTTGGCGTCTCAAGATGACTGACCATGTTCGTTCGCATAGGCCCATAATTTATAAATGGTGGTTCTTCCTCCCACCTCCTAGCTTGTGAAGTCACTGAGAATGGGATGTCCACGTGCTAATGAAATATATCCGCCCACCTCAGTAACATTTTAGAGGTGAGTTGTTATGAAAACTTATAATTCTTCCCAGAAAACGATTAAAATGATACTTTAATGGTGCTTTAGAATGCACTCATTTGTGAAACAAAAATTTTAATAGAATTTGATTAGATCGGCTCTCTAAAGGAATTCTTTGAGCCGGATTATAAAATCGTAATTACTTGCAGCAGGCATATGATATGGAGATACCTCTCAATCCAAATCTGTGCATATTAGTGATTATAATATACTAAAGGGTAATCTGTTATGGAATATAGGTACTGGAAGAGCAGTATTTATTATTTTTGCAACAATAATAATAATAATATTACAGAAGTGCCAGTGAAAAGAAGCCCCACTAATTAGGAGATATGTACAGGATAGGAGAAGGATGTTTCCTTCAAAGAGTTTAGAATGAGAGATATAAGCTACAATAAACAGCTGTAACAGTTATTAAATACTTATGACAATCCAACATTTTTAAAATCCAATTGTCACAGAGACCAAAAAAAAATTTGTCTGGAGCTACAATTATAAATTCTACAATTCCGACTACAAAATAGAAAACTCAACTTAAGAACAAACCTACAGAACGATCTTGTACATAACAAGACTGCATGTATATATTATATATGAATCGAGTGGTAGATTGAGAACTGTTGGTGGAAGGAGGAGGTGAAGGATTTTTAAGCGGGTCAATATAACAATTGTAAATCATACATTTTTTTCATTTGTAAAATATAATTTTTGTATGTTTGAAATTTAAAATAAAGAATTATATTTACTATGCAACATTTATAGACATAAATATAAAGATATTTCATGAGAAATAGTTTATATAATAAAAAAGATGTCTTACAACTGTCGATGGAAATAACCTATAATACACATACATCCTTTTAGATTGTTGATCAGAAACTTTATTTAAAAAGCATCGTAGCAAGAAAGAAAAGCTGGAATGGCACAACCTAATAGACTCTCCACATAGTTTTATAGTAATGCAATTTAATTCTTAAACACTACACAAAGGGTTTTTGGCACCTTGTCCTTTTTCTAGAAACACAGTGTGAGGTATATGTTATACTGCATTTCTTGTATAAAGGCAAGGTGCCTGAAACCCTTTGTATAGTTTATAAGAATTAAATCACATTACTATAAAACTATTTGGAAAGTGCCTTTTGCTGCGCCGTTCCAGCTTTTTTTACCTACGTTGCTGTAGCTGCCGGTGAGTGGTGATGCTTACACGGATGCTGCATCTGGACCCTGTGGGTCATGCAGGTTAGAACATAGCAAAATGAAATGTTTATATGTGTATATGTATATCTGATACCATGTGAGAGGTGACTACCCAGACGTATTTATTGGAATTTTATTGCCTAATAGTATTAAGCAAGGCGCTGTCCTCCTGCTCCCCATTATTATCATATTTCCTAGTTTAGTTAAAAAGCTTAGTCACCTATACCAAATTTTAACAGGGTAAGTATAAAACCTTAATAGGCTCAGTTATATTAAACACACCCTGTTAAACCCTCCAGCAACTAAAAGAAAAGTAGTTATGATGGAGGTGGGCCTACAGACAGTAATGACTGTACACCCCCCTCATCCAGCAGAAGACAGTAGGGACATGGGATGTAACAAGAAGGCCCGAAACTTGCTGCACAGGGGTCGAGTAACCTGCAGCTCTTGGCGACGAATGCCAAACTTTAAAAGACATGTATTATATGGTTGACCCAATTAGAGTCTTATACTTACCCTGTTAATAGTTAAAGTGATAAACCCCTTTATTTTCATTAAACACACTTTAGCGCACGAGACACTGTGTGTGATATTTGGAAACTAGCCTCAACCTTATTCTATCATAATGTATTAAATTTTACAGACCCCCATCTTATTAACCCTTTCAAGTTTTGGAGCAATCAAAAAGTAAAATACATTGATAGGTTGGCAGGCAAAATGTTTTCTTCTAATGTTTTCTTATTATCGAGAAAAAGTTATGAAACAAAAATAGTGAAATTTGTTTTGCATTTTGCATTTTGGAGGATTCAATTTGGTCCAAGAAAGGTCTAAAAGACAGAAACACCTGGCACGTAGCCTGGTTGTAAGTGGCTGTTAAAAGGTGTGTGGGCAAAAAACTGGAAAGTGGTTGCACATAGTCTTCTAGGAGACCTCACATACATAAATAACATTTCTTAATACCCAGTCCCACCTGCAACTTCTTCTCTGGTCCATCACCTGGCACCATGAGAGGGATTAAGGATTTTGCAGTGATGCAGGAAGCATGTGACATCACTCTAGGTCCTGCAGTAATATTCATGTTGGGATGAGCAAGGAGATGGAAAGAACAGTGCAGTGGCTCTGCTCTCTCAGAGATTGGGCGAAATGTATTGTGAGCACTTCACCCGATCTCAGGGCCAGCAGACTATAAGACACGCTTGCTAGAAAGTGCATATTATACTTAAAAAAAAAGGTATTACTTTTCATTAACTATAGTAGTGACATTGATTTTCTTTTCAAAAGTTTTGAAAAAGAATTTCACATAAGTTAAAAAAATACAATAGGGCTCATTTATTAAGGGCTTTTTCGTCGGGTTTCCCAACTTTTTCTGCTTTGCTCTGAATTCCGCTGGGATTTTGGCGCACACGATCGTATTGCGCCGGCTTTCACATGACAGAAATGGGGGTGGGGCCAACTGAAAACCCGACGAATTCATAAAAACCGTGGAATTTAAGAACGAAGTGTGTTGCAAAATCAAGCACTTACTTGCACCGTGAAGAACCAGGTGAACTCCGGCGGACCTCGGGGCAGAAGCGACACCTGGTGGACATCTGGCGCACGACCTTAGTGAATCGCTGGAAGACCCAAATCCTCGTTGGAGAACGCGCCGCTGGATCGCAACAGGACCGGGTAAGTAAATCTGCCCCAATGTTTGAAATCTTCTCGTTATTTGAATCTTCTTAAGATTTTGGAAGATCCTTTATACGATTGCAATACAGTATGGAACATAATAGACGTGTCAATATGTGCCCGGCTGTACATTTTAAGTACATTTTAAGTTTGCAGAATAATTTTGCCAATAAATGTAAAAAAGGTGGTATAGATTAGAACACAAACACTGTTTTTAGATTTAAAAAATGACTGCTAATTATCTTGCATTGAGGCTGATATCTTGCCAGGGACCTAACAATCGCGATGGCAGAGGGTGCGACCGCGACCAGCCCCATTGGGGGGAGGGGCCCAGGGACGCACGGCCAGGTCATAATTCACTGATGTGTACCTCTGGGCCCCTCCCTCTGTGTCTGTACTTCCTCCTTCCATCGCTCTGCCGGCACAGGCGACCAAGCGCTCTCCCCATACCAGAAGGCACAGTCATAGCCTTGTTGAAATGCGCCAAAGGATGACCCACCTCCTCCCCGCCATATGGCACATTCGACGGGCCTCCTCCTGGCACAGCCGCCCAAACTGGTGCCGGATGAATTCCTGCCAGCTGCCAGTCTGCCTGCCCGCTTGAACACCTGCCTGAACGCCGGCCCGTCTGCCCGAACACCTGCCCGAACGCCGACCCGCTCACCCAAAACACCCAAGAAAACACCTTCGTAGCTCTGTATGGCACAGAGCGTGAAGGAGATATAAGTATATAAATGTGTGCAATTGTATAAACATATTTGTACAAATATGTATATATTTTTTTCAGGGGATGGGGGGGGGGGGCCCATGCAGAAGTTTGTCTTGGGGCCCAGCCTCTCCTAGTTACGCCACTGCATCTTGCCATAGGTTGTCTAAAGTACTACAGAAGTATCTGCCCTCTCAGTAAGTTGGCCAGGCACGATTTTATGACACGCTAGTATAAGGTTGGATACATATGGTTCATTTGTAGAAGGACAATTTGACAACTGACAACTTGGTGTTGTCAAAAGTGTTCAGACAAAAATGACTGCCATATAGAGATATAACTTTATCTACCAGGAAATTGTTATGGCTAAATATTTGAACATGTTCAAGAGAGGTCTGGATACCTATATGGAGAGCAAAATTATCACATCATATGTGAATAAAACTTTTTGTTAGTAGTTTCTGTTTATCCAGCGATGACCACCATCTTAGGGGTCAGGAAGATATTTTGCCCTTCTTTGAGCCAATTGGCACCTTTCAGGTTTTTTTTGTCTTCGGGTCAACACTATACAAGGCAGGCCCCAGGTTACATACAAGATATGTAGGTTCTGTAGGTTTGTTCTTAAGTTGAATTTGCATGTTTGTTGGAACTGTTTATTCTATCATTGTAACTAAAGGTAGATTTTTTCACCCCCTTCCCTTGATTCAATAAATAATAGAAAAAGTGCTACTGAAGATTGGTGAGTGCCATCCATTCTTTTTATACTTCTATTTTGAATTTGTATAAAAGTCGGAACTGTTTATTCTATCATTGTAACCCAAGGTAGATTTTTTTTTTAACTCTGTGACAATTGGATTTTAAAAATTTTGGATTGTCATCAGAACCAGGATTAACAATAAAGCTTCATTACATACACCTTTGATAACTGTTACAGCTGTTTATTGTAGCCTAAGGCTGAAGTACAGTAAATTGCCAACATCCAAAGGTCGTCTGTAAGTTGAGTGTTCTTAAGAAGGGGACCGCCTGTATAATGTAGGATTAATAGGTTGGACTTAATAAATCCCCCCATTGTGGGAATCTGAGAGCAAAACTAAGTTATAAACTGCTGTAGGAAACAAGAATAATTGAAAAAAAAATTGGAGCTCTAAAAGATTTTTAAGAGCAACAAGAATGGTTTCACTGTCAGACACTTTTGTCTACCCCCTCTCTGTGTCTACGGTAAGGTGGACATGAACCAAAAACTGACAGCATATATACAGAGCTGGCCTTAAGCTGGATGGAGTCTTTGTGTAGAATGTCCCCTTTTAGTCTACCGTATTATGGGTCTCATTGAACAACCAATCATATTCACTTATTCAGCACCAAAAAGTCCTAACTTTTAAAGTTTTATAGACTACATTGGGCAGCACTTAAGTATTGACGTTATAACGAGTCAATGAACTTATTTTCACCTGTAACTTGTTCATACTTCACCATATGGAGCTTTGTATGGGGCAGTTGCTTTATGGGACAAGCTGAAATTTTCATTGATACTAGAGACCTGTACGATCATTTTTGTAAAAAGATTTTATGTGGCAAAATGGGGAAGGTTGTGATTTCAACATATAGATGTCTTTTTTTATAATTTGTACTTTATTGGAAATTTTAAAAATGTTCTTTTCTTTTTTTTTACAATATTTGCAGGCACCCCTATGGTGTTTGGCCATGATGGGTCTGATCATTCATACATGTATTTCTATGAATATGTGAAATGTATTTGGACAATATGTGTTATCTGTGATGTGTATATGCTCTTTATGTACGTTATATGTTATGTATATGATGTATGTGTATATGGTTTGTAGATATTGTATGCGTTTATATATACTGTATGTCTGTATATGGTACTGTATGTATGTGTATATATTCTAAATGTGTGTGTATATGGTGTGAGCATATACTGTTTAAGTCTTTCGTGTGTATATACTGTATGTCTGTATATGGTATTGTATGTATGTGTTTATTTGCTGTATGTGTGTATATATGTGACGTTTATATCCTCTTTACGTGTGTACATATGGGATGTGTATAGGTAGTATGTATAC
This sequence comes from Engystomops pustulosus, assembly GCA_019512145.1. Lineage (NCBI taxonomy): Eukaryota > Metazoa > Chordata > Amphibia > Anura > Leptodactylidae > Engystomops > Engystomops pustulosus. Next base: position 188,829,002 of record CM033643.1, read on the forward strand.
TGTAAGTGTGTATAAGATGTGTATATACTGTATGTATTAGTGTATATATCTATTCATAAATGTGTGCACACATGAGTGTTTAAATGTGTGTATGTGTATAATATTGAATACATTTGTGTGAGTGAAAAACTGTATGTATATGTATACAAGTATATAAATGTGTGTGATTGTAACTCAAAGATGTGAGTACAAATATGTATTTTTTAAGAGGTAGGGGGTCCCAATCAGAAGTCTGATATGGGGTCCTGTTCTATCCCCACTGTTGCACAGATATAAGTCCCAGTATCTGACCATTGTAGTCTGTCTTCTGACAGAGAGGAGGAGCTGGAACTGGAGCTGGAGGTGTGTGTTATGCTAATCTTCTCTCATACTGTCCAATCAGTGGCAGACATTGCGTGATCATTCTGCTAATATTCAGTTAACATAACGTTTACATTGTGTTTACGAAACCGCAATGCTACAAATTGCTATGCGACCCAATGGAAACGCAAACACAATGGAAACATGAGCACAGTGTAAAGGCCATGTAAATGCAATTGCAATGTAAATTCCATGTAAATTCATTGTAAATGCACACGTGACGTACGTGCAATATAAATGCAAATACAATGTAAACGGCAAGTAGATATAAATGCAATTGTGATGCAAACACAGTGTAAACACCATGGAAATGGAAACGCAAGCGCCACACAAATGCTATGTAAATGCAAACACCATGTAAAGGCAACAAATGTAAACGCAAACGCCACACAGACATAAACGCAAATGCAATGCAAGCGCCATGCAAATGCAAGGTAAACATGACATAAATGCCACTTGAGTGCAAATGCTACGCAAACGCCACACAGAATTCTGAGTCTGAATGAGGAATATATAATAAATAGAGATGAGCGAACACTAAAATGCTCGGGTACTCGTTATTCGAGACGAACTTTTCCCGAGCTCGAGGATCGTCTCGAATAACGAACCCCATTGAAGTCAATGGGAGACTCGAGCATTTTCAAGGGGACCAAGGCTCTGCACAGGACGCTGGCAACAAACACCTGGACCTAGAACCAGGCTGGAACACCACGAATGACAGGCAGGAATGGGGAACAGCAGGGGGCCAGCATGCATGGATGCCTCTGAGGTCTGCTTAACGCCCCCTTATGCCCAAAATTATGGGCCCCGACCTGCCTGACAGAGTGACCGCGACGCTAGATGTATCTAACAATGCTCATTGACCCTGACACTATAGGGGGGCCATGCAGAGGAGCGGCCAGCAGGTAGAGGTGTCATGGCGACATACCTAAATGGACTCAGGCTCAAACCCCTGGTGGCAGAGAGGACCAAAGGGGAGTGAGCAAGAAGTGCTCAAATAATACGGTTACATGTAAAGTTTGCCGTATTATTTTGTGGATTACCAACGCCGGGTGGTGGCGACAAAGTTAACATGGAAGCCATGTGAAACACAACCCAAATTCTGCCTGAACAGCCGGTTGTATAAGGGGACCATGTAGGAGGCAGTGAACTGTAGAGATAAAGGTGCTGCAGATTTAAAACTATGTTAGTTGGAGCTTGGCATGGCTGGCGCTCCGCTGCCAGATCACGTTTCGCCAATCCAAGCCCCTGTCTAGTGCGCCTCCCCAAACAGCACTTTTGTATAAGATCAAGTGTAGTAGCGTTTCTATAAGTTAGGATAGCCGGGGAGTGGTGAGGGGAATGTAAACAGATGCTGCAAGAGCGCATGATGCGGACCTGGAGCTGGCGCTCCGCTGCCAGGCGCCTTTCGCAAATCACGCCCGTGTCCTCTAGGCTATCCCCCAAACAGCACTTTGTATAAGATCAAGTTTGTATGTGTAGCGTTCTTATGTTTCGATAGTATGGCGGGTGGAGGGATGTAACAGATGCGCAAGAAGCGCTGAAATAATCATCCTAATGTAAAAGTTTGCCAGTATATTTTGTGGCTTACACAGCAGGGTGGCGCCAAAGTTAACAACTTTGAGTGGATGCCCTGTAATAGCTCTTGGGGCGGTGTGCTTTATCGCTAGGCTCAGCAGTTCAGCACGCCTGCTGGCGCTTAGCGACGGCACTGATGCTGTGCTAGAGAGCTACCGACTGATGGCCGCCCTGCCCGGAGTTGTATCTCGGAGGGGAGGAGGTGGAGAGGGGGGTGGAGGAGGTTGGATAGTAGGCCTTTGAGACATGGACCGAGGTAGGCCCCGCATTCTCTGCGTCGCAAGTATATGACCAGCCCCAGGTCAGACTCAGGCCCAGCTGCACCAAGTAAGTGTGTAGGATTTCATAAGGTTGTGGATATGGCGGGTTAGGGGAATGTAAACAGAATGCGCAAGGAAGAAGCGATGATGCGCATGGAGCTGGGCTTCCCTGCCGGCGAGCGGCTTTCGCCATCCAAGCCCTGTCTTAGGCTACTCCCCAAAAAGCACTTCTAAGAACCTTTGTATAAGATCAGTGTAGTAGCGTTCTATAAGTTTAGGATATGCCGGGTGAGGGGAAGTGTAAACAGATGCGCAAGAAGCGCTGAAAAATAATCCCTAAATGAAAAGTTTTGCCAGTATTTGTGTGGATAACAAGCAGGGTGGCGACCAAGTAACAACTTTGATGTGGAATCCAGAGAACACAACCCATCATTTGCGCTGACACAGCCTCGTTTGAGCATAAGGGACGAGTGATATGGGAGGCAGCTATATGGAAGACTTTTGGAGGGTAGCAATGGAGACAACGTGTGGAGGTGTATGGAGACAATTTAATGGATAGTGCCTGTATGTGGCAGTCCAAACATTTTCAACCAGAGGGCAGTAGGTGGCCCTCCTAAAATGGATAGATTGGTGCCTGTATGTGGCAGTCCAAAATCTCAACAGAGAGCAGGTAGGTGGCCCTCCAGTAAAATGGAATAGATTGAGTGCTGTATGTGGCAGTCCCAAACATTTCAAAACCGCGGAGCGGTAGTGCCCTCCAGTAAATGGAAATAGATTGAGTGCCTGTATGTGGCAGTCCCAAAATTTTCAACCAGGGAGGAGCAGGTAGGTGGCCCCTCAGTAAAATGGAATAGATGATGCTGTAGTGGCCTCCCAATTCTTTCAACCAGAGGAGCAGGTAGTGGCCCTCCAGTAAATGGATAGATTGAGGCCTGTAGTGGGCCGTCCCACAAATTTTCAACCAGAGGAGCAGGTAGGGGGCGCCTCAGAAAATGGAAATAGATTGAGTGCTGCTGTGGCCCTACCACAACTAATGGTTTTTCAAAAAGAGGACCGGGCATGGGCGCCCTCCCGAACACGTTAAAGGCCGTGAAGTATAGCAAAAGAGCCAGTGGGCCCTGTCAAAAAATAGATTTTCCTTGTTTACTGTACAAAGAGAGGAGGAGGAGGAGAAAATGAGGAAGGGAGGAGGAGTGGATCAATTATTCAGGATTGAGCTCTTTCACCTGTGGAGATTGGAAATTCGAGAAATCACAGCCTTTATTCATTTAATAAGGTCTCGCCTGTCAGTCGCTGTCAGTCGACGGCGTGTACGCTTACGGTGGATGATGCCACCAGCTGCACTGAAAAACCCGCTCGGACAAGACGCTAGCGGCGGGAGGCAAGAACTCCAAGGCGGACAGCGCCAGTTCGTGCACAGTCCAGCTTTGAACCCAGTAGTTGTGAGGAGTGTGTGATATTAGGCGATGGTATGGTCAGCTACGTTTACCCTCACCATCTTTCTGTAAAGATCAGACCCTACTCTGCCGAGAACTGGGACAGTGACAGCGGTTGCTGGGGTGAATAAAGTGGCAAAAGCCTGTAAAGCGTACTGCCAGTGCTGGACAAGCTGCATGCTCGCCTACTCTCCTCCACTTGTCCCGCCAGAACTACGCACTCTGCGCTCGCGCGTCAGAGGGAAATACTGTTTCAGCTGTGCACCAGGGCTGCGGTATTCAGCATTTCACACTCCTTTCCTCTGCAGGGATGAGATGGCAAGATTTGTTTTGTACCGTGGGTCCAGGAGAGTGAACACCCCGTTCGGTGCTGGAATCAAATTCATTGAACGCGAGGGTCACGGGATAGGCCGCCTCCAGCATGAAATCTGCCATATGCCTGAGCCTACGAGTACCAACGCGTAAAGAATTCACTCCCCTCACGGCCTGACTGTCCATTTCTCTCCTCCAACTCTCAATCCTTCTTCTTCTGCCCATACACTGTGAACAGATGAAGGACTAACAATGGTCCCTCGGTGTCTCGCCAACATCTCTCCTCCTCTTCCTCCTCATGCCTCCTCCACCTCCACGATCCTCCGATGGCGTGTGACAAAACAGCACCTCAGTGGTGCGTTGGCTATCAACATGGGAACTTATTCTTCCCCCGTCCACTTTATGCCGAGCGTCAAAGCTTCCCGACTCTGCTGAACCAGGAGAGTTTTGTCAAACAGCCAGCACGGGATGGTGAGGCTGATGATGGCGGCATCCGCACTGACCATCTGTGCTTGATCTCTCAAAGGACTCAGCCACAAAACCCTGAGCACCTATCGAATCCACGTCCACCTCTGCATTGCCTTAGCTGAAGCTGAGGCGCCTGACCCTGACCAAAAGTTTGGTGAAGTGTATCATCTGGCAGTTACAATCGCTCGCGCTGGGTAAACTCTGGATAAATGGTCAGTTGTGAATGCCCCTCGTGGGCACGTCGAAACAGTCCGGTGGAGCGGCGTGCAGGCGGCTGCGCGCTGCACTGGAGTGTGCAGCCTCTGGGATGGATCAAGCTGAAATGCGCCCCAGATGCGGCGTCACTGTCGTGAGCACATACCCAGATTGGGGGTATGTCGTGAAGGAAACGCTTGCACTATCAGATTTAACACTGGGCTCAGGATGGACCATGTGTCAGTCTGCGGTTGCAGGACGCCGCACCAGGTTACGGCCGTTGTCAACCACCAACACTCCCGGCTTGAGGTTCAGCGGGTGCCCACGCCACAGATCAGGTCTGCGCCGTGATGCCCCTGTAAAGCTCTGGTCGGTTGGTCCTTTGTCGCCTAGTCCAGCAGTGTGAGCACCGCCGGCTTGCTTGCGACGGCACGGCTGCGGTCCTAACAGCTTACCTGACTGAATGGCTCCGTGGCCCACGGATGGTAGTCTCGGAGGAGGAGGGGCGCTGAGGGAGGGTGTGGAGGAAGGGGGAGGCATGTAGGGCGTGGAACACGACGAGGAGGAGGCCGCACCTCGGCGGAGTATTGACAGCCCAGGGTCAGTCTCGGTCCCCAGCCTCCACCAGTTAACCCAATGTGCCGTCAAGCGATTATTAGTGGCCGTCGCTGCCGGCAGCCACTCGTCCAGGTGTCGTGGTCAGGTGGAACTTGTCAGTAAACCGCGTTGGTACGGGCTAACGGATGATGTTGTCTGATCATGGCTGGTGCAAGGCGTGGGTACGGACACCTGGTCGAAAATACTTGAGCGGCTGGCTGTGGCCACGCATACCTAGGGTCGGCCGCCGCCATGAGGTGCGAAAGCCTCGGCTCTCTAGCCTATAGGGGCAGTATTTCCTCCAGGCTAAGCAATCTGGAGATGTGCCCTAAGGGCTTGGGCGTGGGGTGGGTTGCACTATATTGCGTGTTTCCGCCTCCAGCGTCTGGGGTATGGAGAGCTGAACGCTGGTGGATGCTGTGGAGGATCGTGGAGGCGACGATGGGGTTTTTGGCAAGGGTCCTGGGCAGGGGGCGACTAGCAGCTGACACAGGGGAAGGAGCAGTGGGGTGCACGGCGGAGGTGAACGGGCTTGTTGCCACTGGTGGGGGTGTTAGCATTATATGCCTGCGCTATGGTGGTAGTTAAGCTGTAGTGGTGGAACCCCTGCTGAGCCTGGGTTTGGCAAATGTTGCACACCACAGTCCGTCGGTCATCCGGTGTTTCCTAAAGAACTCCACACTTCTGAAGATCTAGCCCTCGCCGCAAGAGCCCTCACCACGGAGCTTCATGTTGACAGTGGCGCTGATGCACCAGCTCTGGCCCGCTCTCCGTCTGGCCCACCCCTGCCTCTTCCAACCTGTTCATCGAGGACTTCTTCCGTCTCAGAAGACATGGGTTCACCCGGCAGCTCAACCCAGCTTGGGTCTGTACCTCATCATCCTCCGACTCAGTCTGCTCCCCCTCGGACTTCTGCCCTGACAACAAATTCCCCACTGTTGACAACCATGTCTCCTCATCGTCGGACACCTCTTTAACACTTCACACACGTCAAGAAGGTCATCATCACCCACAGATTGACTGGTGGAAAAACTGGGCATGGAAAAATGCTCTGCAGCAAAGGACAAGGTTTGTGACTGTGGGAAGGGTCCAGAAAACAGTTCCTCAGAGTATGCCGGTTTCAATGGCAATTTCTGGGAGGGGCAGACTGGGGGGGAGGAGGAGGTGAGGGGCAGGAGGTGGAGGATGTGGGGATTTCGGTGACCTGGGTGGACTGGGGAAGATGACTGGTGGGTGGACAAATTGCTCGAAGCATTGTCAGCAACCACGACATCAATGTTCTCACTGTTCTGGCTCAACCTGCTTACACGAGTCCAGTAAATTCAGACATGAACCTAGGGGTGTTAGCTCATGCGGCGTTCCCTGCTCCCTCATAGCAGGTGTGTCACCACGCCGGACCACGGCCTTTGACCCTGGCTGCAGTAGTTGGACGCCACGTCCCGCCCTCGTCCTCTACCCCTAGCCTGGGGTTTTAACATTTTAAAATGAGAGTTATAACTTTTTTTTTTTTTTACTTTTTTTGTTTTTTTGTTTTGTGTTTTTGTGTGGTTTTGCTTTTTTTTTTGTGAGTTTTTGTTTTTTTTTTGAGTTTTTAGAACCAAACAATCCTATCCTCTTGCTATGGCCTTTCTAGCCAAGTATCAAAGGGAAGCACACTACTATGCCAGATGAGATGACACTGAGTTGTGAATAGAGAATCCAACCCACTACTGAATTTTCCCACTTCAGCCTTTGCTATGGATATGTGCGCCACTAAGCGCAGCAAACACAGCGGTCGCAAGTCTATTACAAATTGCTCAGAATTGGCAAGTACATGCACGCAGAAACTACAGCCACCAGCAGATCAACCCAGAAATCAAATATATTAGAAAGCGACTGTGGCTTCAAGACGCTAGTTGTATTACTCCTATGGCTATTTCTCAGCCAAGTATCAAAGGAAGCCACCATGCCAGATGAGATACCCTGGAGTAGTGCTAATGACATCCACCCCTACTGAATTTTCCCACTTCAGCCTTTGCTATGGATATGTGCGCCACTAAGCGCAGAACACAGCGGTCGCAAGTCTCACTACAAATTGCTCAGAATTGGCAAGTACATGCACTGCAGAAACTACAGCCACCAGCAGATCAACCAGAAATCAAATATATAGAACGCTACTGTAGGCTTCAAGAAGCTATTTGTATTCTCCTATGGCTATTTTCTAGCCAAGTATCAAAGGAAGCACACTACTATGCCAGATGAGATGACACTGAGTTATTGCCTAATAGAAATCCAACCCCTACTGAATTTTCCCACTTCGGTCTTTGCTATGGATATGTGTGCCACTAAGAGCTAAACACAACGGTAGCAAGTCCCCCTGCTAATTCCTCACAAAATGGTAAAAGATGCAAATTAAAATAAAAAAAGTAGAACGTTATTGTAGCCCTAAGAAGGGCTGTTGGGTTCTTTGAGAATCACTCCTGCCTAACAGTAAGCTAATAGAACACCCTAACGCTTTCCCTGACCAGCAGCAGCTCTCTCCCTAGCGGCATCCAGAGACAGAATGATCCGAGCAGCGCGGCCAGCGGCTAGTCTATCCCAGGGTCACCTGATCTGGCCAGCCAACCACTGCTATCGACGTGTAAGGGTACCACGTCATGCTGGGTGGAGTGCAGAGTCTCCTGGCTTGTGATTGGCTCTGTTTCTGGCCGCCAAAAAGCAAAACGGCGGGAGCTGCCATTTTCTCGAGCGGGCGAAGTATTCGTCCGAGTAACGAGCAGTTTCGAGTACCCTAATGCTCGACCGAGCATCAAGCTCGGACGAGCATGTTCGCTCATCTCTAATAATAAATCCAGAAACCTCTACAAATGCTTTTCCATGTTGCTTGAAATACACTTGGCTAGTTATTTTTAGTACAAGTTTATCTACAATAACCTATTTGATGTCATTACTTGGGTGCACAAAACATGTCATATATTCACAAATGTTCACAGTAATGGCACCAACATCAGGCCACAAAATGTTTATTATCTCTCTGTACTCCTGCATCTAAATGCAAAATTATTACACTCAGTAGGTTGGTAGAAATAAGCAATTTGTTTTATGTCCAGAGATAAATGACTTTTACGTATAGACCAGCGACTTTAATTATCAGAATTTAATGCTGCATTTGGGGTTTTTTAAACATATTTCATGATGAGTTTGTTGCTATCTTTCAAACAACTACTAATGATAGGAGGTTTTCACATAGTTTTATCAGAATTCTCTGACCATATGACATTATTATGATGTGTGTATACATACATAAAATATATAAGACAAGATGGTCATTTGTATTTGTCTAACCTTGGCTATGTTTGCTTCACTAAGAAAACTCAGCAAAGGAATATGAATATAAGTTTTCTTGGATGAAGAAGGGAACCTCTGTTGCCACATTGAAAGATATCTCTAAAGGCCAATGTCCCATCAGTCACATCGGCAAACAGGTGACATATCTGCTTCGCATCAGTGCACAACAGTGAAAGGGGTATTCCTGAAATATGGACTTCTTGTACAAAAACTATACAGAGCTACCTTCCAAAGGTGCTCTAATTTTCCTTTTTTCAGATAATGGGGCAGATTTATCAAGCTGTCTGAAAGTCAGAATTTTTCTAGTTGCCCATGGCAACCAATCACAGCTCCCGTTTAAAATATTCATGAGCACTGGTAAAATGAAAGCTGAGCTGTGATTGGTTTCCATGGGCAACTGGAAATATTCTGACTTTCAGACAGCTTGATAAATCTGCCCCAATATATTTGCATATTCCTTCCCCTTTGTTTTGAAGAGAGAAAGGAATAAAGCAAGTCCTTGTGATGGTAATCAGAGTGCAATGGATCAGGCCAACTGTTATTTGCGCTAACAAATTTAATTCTTGTTCACTTTTTGTGTAGCAATGTTTTTTTCAGGTGCCACAATGAATATGAAGAATGTTTATGATACATGTAGCCTATGGATTTTTAATGAATACAATTGCTTAATTTCCGATAATTTTTAATAGCTTTGTGCCTCTCCCAGTTAGGCCCCTGTCTACCTTGCAAGTTAGGCAGTGAGAAGGGTCTCACTGGTGCAAACTTTCAGCATGCAGAGTATGGCCTTATTGAGATCAATGTATTCTTTCTGTGAAATAAGCACTGTGTGTTGGTCGTATTTTACAGAAAGATTGTTACTCTGGTGGCAGGGCTCCAAGTTACTTATATAGTTATTTATGATTCTAAACCCCTTTATGACTTGTCCCTTTCCATTTTCACCCCCACTTTCAAAAATCTTTTAATTTTGTATTTTTCTGTGTACAGATGTATGTGAGGGCTTGTTTTCTGCGTACTAAATCTTACTTTTTAGTTACAGTATTTAATATTCCATGACATACACTGGGAAATGGAAAAAAATGTCAAATGCGGTAAAACTGGCAAAAAAACATATTTGCACCAGATTCTTATGGGATCTGTTTTTACTGCTTTCACTGTTGCAAAATGGAGAAAAAGTGCCATTTTGGACATTTGGGTGCTATGTTCTGTTCCAGTTTTCACCACTAGGAATAATCGTTTTTATATTTCGATAGTTCAGGACTTTTGGGGGGCGGCAGTACCTATCATGTTTATTATTTTATTTGTTTATCATTATATCAGTTGTAGGTAAAGGGGATGATTTGAACTTTATTTTTTTAATTATAATTTAATTTATAATTTTTCTTTACTGTTTTTTAGACCCCCTAGGGTACTTTGACCCTAGGTGGTCTGATCACTCCTACCATATGCTCCAATACTACACTATTGCAGTACATGGAACATTTTCTATCAATCTGTAGCAGTACACCACTAGCATATTGTTACAGATCTTAGTTCCTGGAGTCTTATAAAGACTCTTTTAAAGATATCAAGCAGTCGTGGGAACAGATTGTGCCTCCCTAATGATGTCACATGGAGCAAAGATCCAAGCCAATATGGTGTGCCAATGCGCCAACGGCTTTTTATAAAGGTTAACATCCACAATTGGTGCCAATCTGCGAGCCCTCTCCATACTTCCCTTAAACAGCTTTGTGAAGTACTATTACAAGTTTATGAATCGGTGCTAGAAATAAAGTTTTGGCTATATTTTGAAAAAAGTAAAAGTTTACACTAGACTATCCACAAAAATTAACAATTGGAGTCCTTTGAGTATAAATGTGGACTACTTCTGTAAGATAAATAAACAAAACAACAACGATCGTCTACAACACACGTATCTTTGTCACAAAGATTTAAGATAAAGGATGCCTTAAAAAAAATTGTAGTTCACAGAGGAAATCTTCCCCGCTGCTGTAATAGGTTACCGAAATGAATGTGACCCATGCAGATCCATGCAGCCCATATTTTTCTTCATTATTTGGAAAAATCTCTTCCGACGCTTCCGACGCTTCTGAGCAATATGTGATCTCTTACTTAATGTTTAAAAGTGAAGATGCAAGAAAAACATAAATAAACTGCAGCTATTTTTGCAGGAGCGGTGTGTACTGTCTTCTTTAAGACCCGTAACAATGTTGTGAATTTTGAAATACCCTTGGTGGCCTGATTTGGATGTGAAAACACAGAAGAGTATGTATTCTCAGCAGGAGGGGAGCTTTGTATAGAAGACCTCCCGGGATCTGTCCGCCAAACCATCACAGGCCACCGCAAAAGACACAGCTCCTATTTAGAAACAAACTCCAATTTTTTTCCTCTCTCTCCCTCCTCTAATTAAGGCCGCCAATCTAATTATATGGAGTTATATCAAATATTTCTCAAAAATACATCCCATTGCAGCCTGTTGGACTGATCAAAGATTTGGAAGCTTCTGATTAGATATGATGTCCCTGTTAGGGTCTGACACAGATTTCTTCTCACTTGGGTGCATCTGCCTCTGAGTGCCGAGCAAATTCACCCTCACTCATTTCCTCTGTTGCCTGTATAAAGCAAAAAACATAATTACCAAACTTAAGAAAACATCCCTGTAATTAGCAAGGCAACTCTAAGCACAAGAAATGGAAATTAGTCACAGTATAATAAATTAGCTTGTGCATATATTACATGCAATGAACACCCTCGGGGCCTTATAGTTGTTGTGTTTGGCTTGCAACCTCATGTATCTCAATAAACCATTCATCCCTGTATGATTATCTTGCTGCTAAGAGTGTATTTTCTGTGAAAACTAAAATATCTTTTTTTTTGGAGAGCTGTAATGCTGATACAAATGCGCTTTTACTTTTCATATATTTTATTATTTTTGGTAGAAGTAAGATATAGCAGAGTGTTAGCATTTTTGTGGCTTTTTGTGTTTTTCTAAGTTTGCCTTTGTGTGCGTTTTGTACAATAGCGCAGTGTGGCTTTGTAAGTCGCTATTACGGAGAGAAGAAGGGTAGGAAGGAGGGCGAAGAGGTGGGAAAGAAGAAGACTGACATGCTATAAAAGACATCAAGAGTGCAATGATGTCCTGTGATTGACAGGCATTAATCCAGTACTCGTGATTCTTGAGGATTTGTGTTACTTTTGCAAAGCTCTTGTTGACTCTAATTAGGAGTGGCAACAAAGAACTGGCTTGATAGCCTCATTTCTAACTAGTTTTTTTTTCATTTTGACGAAATAGAGGTAAAGAAAAAGACATAAACAGCTACACGTACACATACACAAATAGACACACACACAGGAAATTGGGCCCAGAACCTGCACTATGTAGAATTTGCATCAAAATAATACAGCGGGGCTTCAGAAAAATCACAATCACATCACTCGGGGAGGAAGGAACAGAATACAAATTAAAGAGATAATGTAAATTTTTTTGCCATTAAGCTTCAATGACCATTTGAAATGGTGCAAGGCACAAAGGTTTGCGACGAGCATCATCCAGTTTGATTATTCATACTTGTGTTTCTGCTTGAATTAAAGCAGGAGTGCTACAGCCTGTTAAAGCAAAATATTTGAATTGGTAGTGAACTCTCACCTTACTTGCATCCATTTACTTTTCAATTGAATACCAGATAAGTTAGTGCATTTTATAATCGGCCTGTCTTCCAGTGAGAGCTGTCATTACATACCAATTTCTTTTAGAAGTGCTTCCTAAGGAACATTAAATACTTACAAATAAGGATCTGTCCATCAGCAGCTGCAGTCTTCTGGTGCCTTTTCTACTAGTGATTTGAGACAGAAGAGCATTTCAGATTGTTTCTTTCTGATTTGGTCTCTCATCTTCTCTCCCATTTCCTTCAACAATTATCCTGTACAAGTCGGTGCACAGGCTGCTTACCATTAAAGGGAGGGGACCTTCATCTAGGGGCATTGAGACCAGATATTGGGCTTCTACCTGAAATGTATTCCTGACATGGGGTACACGAGAGACTTAGATAAGATGATGACTTTTGGGTGCACCCAAGTGCTCCTTTAAATGCTTATATCCTGAGGATAAAAGAGCTTGTTATTTGCCTAAACAACAGAAAATGATTTCAATTCGTTGGCCAAATCATTATTTTCGACAAAAATAATAATCTATGATTTAATAGTTTTGTTATTACAGTTTTTTCATTTAATTTCTATTCAGTACTATGTGTCAGACTGGAAACCAATTACATCCGAAATGAAAGGCGATTAAAATATATAAAATGTAAATGATTTTTTTTAATACTTTGAAAAATACTTTTATTTTGGGTACAAAAATTGAAATCTATCTATCCATATTCATCGGAAACAAGTGAAATGAAAAGGAAATTGCCGACGTGAATATATAAATTTTAGATGTAATAAATGTATTAAATGAATGGAAATAATGAAATGCAAAAATCGGAGACACCAGAACCTTTGATTCCCTTCCCAACCCTCTCACTCCATATGTTCTTGCCCCAGGTTCTCGCCCCCCTACCATTCCTACTAAAAGAAGCACTTACATCCAGACAACTTCATCTTATATGCAATAAGTATAAGACAATATTTAAGCCTTAAATGAGGAGGATGAGCAGATTTCTCCCGGCGTTCATAGATCCTTCCACTTGGGTAACCACAGTGAGAATTCCAGTGACAAGACCTGAGTAGTAATAGTTGGGAACTTTGCGACAATACAGTGCCAGCTGAGCTGATTATTTATCATATGCTTCATGCAAAATTGGGAATCACCAAAGCAGAAAATGCTACTGGCCTTTTAAAGTGATTCGAATCAAGCGGCTCTGAAGCCTCCAACCAGTTATTTGGGGTAATCTTTGGTGGTCTGATGCAATCAATTTTCATAAGCGACAGTTTTGCTCTGCAAGTCAAATGCTCCACTCAGAAGAGATGAAAACATCATTCTCAAGGAGCTTTTGATGCCACATGAGGGAACAAAATTACTATTTTTTTTTTCAATCAAGGCTACAAATGACATTTACCATCCAAATTTTATCAACAGACTTACAGTTACATATTCCTAGTTTGTGAATAAAGAGATAATAGATTGTATCTATATTTAATAATCAAGAGATGACTATTGGTCATATAACAATAAAATAGGAAATTGAACCAATAATAGTTATTATTATAAAAATAAAACATATACATTTTAGGGAGGATGTGTCATATGCATCCCAAACCTTGTCCCCCGGCACCCGCTGGATCAGGAGGCTCCAGATATCCGACATTGTGGGCACAATTGCCAATCCAGTCTGGCGTAGAAGTGCACAAACTACAGGCATCTCTGCCACTTAACTGACCCACAACACCCCCCAACGTGCCGAACCAGCAAAAAGCAGAGTAGTCTGCACTAGGACTAATTCAGTTTCCAGGTGAACAAGCAAGGATAAATGCCCCTCTTTATATATAATTGCACTAGACTTGGATGGGGTTTGGTTGGGCCTCTGGGTACCTCAATATAATAGTTAAAATTGCCAAGTTTGAAAGTGTTCTCTGAAGCCCAAAGCAACCAATCACAGCACATGTTTCCTTCTTTGGTGCTCTTGAAAAATGTAATATTTGTTCTTATTACTGGTTGCCATGAGTGATGAGCAGACCAGTAAAAATTTGGATATGGGTGAGTTTGACCCAACCTGAATTTTAAAACCCTGTACGTGTCTGGGTACCGAACCCAGACCACCCACCAATGACACCTATGATCAGTTCTGGTGACTTTGCCAGCGCATTTAAATTTCTGCAAATGCCCGTTGGCCTTAACATCGCTGCTCCCGATAAAGTTATGCACGGTAATGCCGGCACACACGGTTTACACGGCTGTAGACTTTACCAGTGGCATTTACAGAGTTAAAGCCCCCTAATCGATGCCAGCACTGAACACGGGGAGGCAGGGGAGGAGGGTTTGTAATGCAGTCCCAAGGACCTGAACCCGCACAGTTCAGTACGAACCCCATCACTAGTTGCCATAACTGCAATGGGGCCGCCTAATGTATATTTGGAGTGTATTCACTTATAAATATATATACATAAATACATATACATACAAAGTTAAAACACACATTAAAACACATTAATCACTCATATTTATAGGACATTTGTATACAATTTAAAATATATTCATATTTATAAGAAGATTATATTGCTTTATGACATTTTCATTAAAGTTACTAATAAAATCAATGGTGATATTAGAGTGTGACAGACTATTAACCCAAGTGCAATTCTTAGAATTATCTAAATCCTCCAATGAATTGACCAGTTGTCATGTATTGACTGCCTAAACAATGGCGTGTCCGTGTGATCATTGGATAATAGATACACAGCGCTCTATAGCAGGAATGTTATGTGTAATGAGCAGTGTGTATGTCTCTATAGACATTGCTTCGATGAGATAGTGAATGATAACCATACAGCAGTTTGACATTTGCTGTATGTAGTTAGCTGATGCCTGATCTAGCTGTGCCGTGTTATAAGTGACAGTGATGGACCAAAAAGATTACAGGAGTATTGATTCCCATAACCTGGTCACTAATGGGCCTGTTCCTTCCCATTAGAGTGCACAGCAAACGATTTGGTCTATTACAGGGTGACTGGGAATACCGATCAATAAAGCACACAGTTGCTGAGAGATGATTGGGACTAAATAAACATAAGTATAACATGATTATAAGGTATATCAAGTATCACATCCCAAAACGATCACCCAGTGTTACACCATGAGACGAGAAAACGCTGACATTTACCTTACCTTTAACATAGCAATGATAGGGACTATCTGCTAAAAGTATAGGTAGAGTAATACAGTCTGCTCACCCCATTGTACTTGTACTGTCTGGAGAGGTTATGGATATTTTGCTTGTTAACTCTGGGTTTAATATATTAACAGTGTAATGACATTTCTCAAAATAAAAAAAGACACTTATTGTACAGGGACAGCAAGGAATAGTAAACACAGCATCAAATACCACAGATATTTCACCAGAAAGGCAATTGCAGTGTTGTTCTCATCTATTGTATCATGGTATCATAGTTTATACGGTTGAAAAAAGACACTTGTCCGTCAAGTTCAACCAAGGAAGGGATTGGATGAGAAAGGGATTTAGGGGAAACAATTCTATATAACATAGTCATCAATGTTATTTAGGTGTAAAAAGGCATCTAAACCCTTCTTGAAGCTCTCCGCTGCCCCTGCTGTGACCAGAGCCTGAGGCAGGCTATTCCACAGATTGACAATTCTCATAGTAAAAAAGCCCTGTCGCCTCCGGTGATTAAACCTTGATTTCTACAAACGGAGACAGCGCCCCCTCGTCTTTTGATTTGATTTAATCTGGACAATTTACCACCATATTTTTTGTATGGACCATTCATATATTTATATAAATTAATCATGTCCCCTCGTAGTCGTCTCTTTACCAGACTAAATAAATCTAGTTGTTTTAATCTTTCCTCATAACTGAGACCCTCCATACCCCTTATAATTTTTGTTGCTCTACGTTGTACCCTCTCCAGCTCCAGGGCATCCTTTTTATGCACCGGTGCCCAGAACTGGACAGCATATTCCAGGTGAGGCCGAACCAGTCCCTTGTATAGTGGTAATATTACATCCCTATCACGAGAGTCCATTCCACTTTTGATACATTACAAGATCCTTCTAGCTTTAGAGGCAGCTGATTGACATTGCATGCTGTTATTCAATTTATGATCTACTAGTACCCCCAGGTCCTTCTTAACAAGGGACTCTCCCAGATTTACTCCCCCAAGGACATATTTTGCCTTTGGATTATTGGCCCCCAGGTGCATAACCTTACATTTATCCACATTAAACCTCATTTGCCAAGTGGATGACCAAACATTCAGTTTGTCCAAGTCACCCTGCAGGCTATGAACATCCTCCATAGACTGTACTACACTACACAGTTTGGTGTCATCTGCAAAAATAGACACAGTGCTATTAATTCCTACCTCTAGATCATTAATAAATATATTAAATAGTAGTGGGCCAAGCACAGAACCCTGGGATACACCACTCATAACTGGTGACCATTCCGAGTAGGAATCATTGACCATAACTCTCTGGATACGATCCTTCAGCCAGTTTTCAATCCAATTGCAAATGATTTCTGCCAAACCAATAGCCCTAATTTTACCCATCAGGCGTCTATGAGGGACAGTGTCAAATGCCTTTGCAAAGTCCAAGAACACAATATCCACAGCTGCTCCTCCATCCAGGCACCTGCTCACCTCTTCATAGAAGCAGATAAGGTTAGTTTGACAACTTCTATTCTTAGTAAACCCATGCTGGCTATCACTTATTATTCTATTTGATGTCACATACTCTAGTATATAGTCTTTTACTAACCCTTCCGGTATTTTCCCCACAGTGGAAGTTAAGCTTACAGGCCTGTAATTGCCTGGCGAAGTTCTAGAGCCCTTTTTATATATTGGCACCACATTTTGTCTTGCGCCAGTCACTTGGCACCACACTAGACATTACGGAATCCCTGAAGATTTTAGACAGTGGTACAGCAATAACAGAACCGAGTTCTTTAAGAACTCTGGGGTGTAACCCATCTAGTCCAGGAGCCTTGTACACATTGATTTTATTGAGCTTAGATTGGATCATGTCTACATTCAGCCAGTCTAGTATATTACATGGTGCATGACCTGCACTGGCACCACCCATGTCAGAAGTTCTTTCTTCTATCGTATAAACTGAGCTAAAAAACCTATTAAAGGGGTATTCCGGGAATATGAACGTCTGATACAAAAACCCATAATGCTATAAATAAATGAATGTAACAAAACTTAATGTCATTAGTCACAAAATGGAGCTTAAATAGTTTGATCTTATGATTCACAAAATTTTATGGCCTCTCTAAAGTTATCACCAAGATGGCTGCCACTGGAAACTATAAGTCCCAAGACCCTTTTGTCCTCCGTAAGTCCTCCTCCCTCATTTGCTCTGCCCCCAGTGATGATGTAACAGGTTCTCTTGCTCTGTTACCATAGTAATGATGTGTAACTGCCATCACCACAACAATGACCATACTGTATGCACTGCAACCAACCGACTACATCCAAAATTAGTGGTGATCATGACAGGCAGGTGCAGGACATGTGATGTGGACATGTGACCAGCGGCCATCTTCTGTCCTGTGTATGCTCTGCAACGGACCGCGCGGAGGAAATTAACGGACTGATTAAAGGGCCAGTAGCATTTTAATTCTCCATTACAATCTTATGTCACCAGCATTTATCCGCTATCGGGAGCAAAATTTTAAATAACAACTAATTGCTTATAAGCTTATATTTTAAGGACCCATTTGTATATGAATTATGCTGATTCCTGGAATACCACTTTAAGTATCTCCGCCTTCTCTTTGTCTGCAGTCACTGATGCCCCATTTTCAGAATAAAGGGGTCCAACCTGTTCTGACCCATTTTTTTTTTGCATTGATATACTTAATATATATAATATTTCTCTATAGATAGAGATATACTTTATTCATCCCCAGAGGGAAATTATTTTGCATCAATTATTATTTTTTTCCCTCAGCCCAAGTGCATAAATATTATCTACTTTAAAGCGTAACTGTAAAGCTACAGTGATTTTACCAAATTATTATATGTGATTCACCCTTTGAAAACAAACAGAACGATGCCTTCTTTATGCTGCTCGTCCATTTTCTTTTCAAAGTTATGGCTTTTTCTGTTCTGAAAGTGTGCAACAAAAATTTTTCTCCCCAGAGGTGAAGTGGGCGGAGACTAATGTCTGCCAGTCTATGCCCTCAGGCTGAGGCCAGTTAACTTGCCCACAGATCCCATGATGCCTTGTGTTCTCTCTCAAAGTAATTCAGCATTAAATCTATTTAGTCTCCCACAAGTTAATCCACTGAACACTGCCCAGTACACATACAGGATGTATATGGTGACTAGCCTGGCAGCTTCCATCACATGGAGGAGTAAGGAACATGTAATAAGTGGTTGAAATCATAAGTACATGAAGTCTATAACCTGTGCTGTGTGAGCACTAAGGGTTAATAACTTATATACACAGAGCTGATACTGCTGATGTCAAGGTGGGGAAGGGTAGCAGCATAAGGAGAGAAGAGAGACAGAGAAAGTTCTGTAGAATCACAGACTGGGATGGAGGGACTGATAGGTAACAGGGGAGATCTTGTACCTCACTATTCTGTGCAGGAGAAATCTGCATTCACAAATCCAGCTCTGCTTCATACACTCATGACCTCCTCCCTTGTGAGTAGGGAGCAGCAGCTCCTCCACTCCCATGAAACCGACTCAGAAACAAAGTGTAAACATAAGTACGGATTCATAGGGCTTATCATCAGAGGGAGAGGAAGCAGCTATTGCAGCAATTAGATAATCTGAGGGCTATAGCAAAGATACTACTGCATATTGGTAAGAAAGAAAATAGGCAAAGTTGTTTTACATCCCAAGAGCTATTGATTTGTGAAAAAAAACCTTTTACAGTTACTCTTTAAATTTGACTATGCCTTTTCCCTTCCACAACACCAGCATCCACAATCCCTTTTGTAATATTATATGTGTTAGGCAGCACAAAGTATCATCTGCAAATTGAAATTGTACTCTGTAAACCCTCTATGAGGGCATTTATAATAGAATTAAAAAGATGAGGGTCCAATAATGAATCCTGTGGCACTCTGCTGCTAATTTCAACTCTGAGAATGTGTCATTCCTCTGTTTTCATTTACTCAAGTCAATTATTAACCCAGTTATACACAGATTTTCCCCTGGTGCCAGCAGACTCATTTTATGTACCAATCATGTATACGGTACAGTATCAAATGCCCTGGAAAAGTCTAGTTACACAACATGTAATGATTTTGTTTTATTGTAGTGGTCATTAAGGACGTGACGATGCTACATATGTGGGGTTTGTACAGTGATTTTCACTTTTTTTATTTTATATGTAGGTGCAATATATTTCAGGACTTTTTTATTACCGATATTTAATTTTCTTTAATTAAAAACTTTGTTTTTTTACTTTTCTTTAACTTTTTTACTTGTTCCACAATGGGATATGAACAAACATAGGATGACACACTGCCTCTAAGGTTCCGTCTGTGACAGGACCTTACAGGAATTGACTATTTACTATGGACAGCCCTGAGGTCAGACTCCAGGGTTGCCACAGGGTTGTCACCCCCCAAAAACACTGCGGGGAGTGCCGAGCAGGGAATCCCCCTGCAGCCATATAAAAGCCTTGGTAGTGCATTGGCATTTAAAGGCTTAACACCCTGCGCTCGGAGCTCGATCTGACCGATCTGACCAATGTCAGCGGTGCAGAGCTGAACCAGCATTGGCCATTGCGTCATACTTGTACGGAGAGGAATGGCAAGAGGTTAAATGAGAAAAAGTGAAATATCACATAACATAACATAAGTATTCAGACCCTTTGCTGTGTCCCTTATTTAATTCACATGCTGTCCATTTTATTCTGAGATGGTTCAACTTCTTCGTTTAAGTCCAGCTGTTTTTAAGTAAACCGCTCATGACCGAGGCTACCATGGCGATGGGTGGGCGTCACGGGGAGTGACGATTGTCGGGAAAACACCCGCGATCGGTGCTGACACCGATCGCGGGTGTTACCGGTAAGCCTTACTGCCAATGACTTACTGCCTATGGAAAGAGCTCAGCCTGCGAGCCCTCTCCATGCACCGTACTAGTACGGCGCAAGTCGGGAAGGGGTTATATACAGAACTGTTTTAGGGCTTATTTTTTGCAGGACAAGCTATATTTTTTATTGGTATCATGTTGGAGTAAATGTTGCTTTTTGATCACTTTTTTTATGATGTGAAAATATAGTACTTTTTGCAGGTTTTTTTTTTACGAAAAAATTTTTACAGCATCCACCGTACGGATTCAGTAACCATTTTAATTTATTCTACTGGTTGTTATGGAAGTGATGATACCCAATATGTAGTGTTTTCTGGTGATTTTCACTTTTTTATGCAAAATTAGATTTTTATATGTGATGAGGCATTAGGGGATCTTTATTCATTTATCTTATTACTTTTTTAATAACAATTTTTTTTCACTGTTTCACTTTGTACCAGTGTGGAACATGAACAAGTGATCATCAGATCACTTGTTCAACATAATATTTTGCAATATTAATGTATGTATTAATCTATGGGGTTGAACCGACCGGGATCACGATTATCATACAGCCGAGCTTAAACATACAGCCGAGCACCCACGGGGATCGCACGGGCTCTGCTACTGAGCCCGTGCAATCGCTGAAACGTACGGTATTTTTCGGACTATAAGTCGCACCGGATTATAAGGCCCACCATCAATAAATGCCTGCTAAAACTTCTATGTTTATATATAAGCGGACCGGATTATAAGGCGCACCTGATTATAAGGATGAATGACAAGCAGGTGGCAGACCTGTGCACAGTTTAAGGCAGCTGTTGTCTGTAAGTATGGTTCATATATAAGGCGCACTAGACTATAAGGTGCACCTTTGATTTCTGAGAAAATCAAAGGATTTTTTGCGCGCCTTATAGTCCGAAAAATACATGTACGTCAGGTTGCGGCAACAGACCGCATTTCCCGAAGTACATATATGTCCTAATGCGCCAAGGAGTTAAATGCCGCTGGTGACTTTGCCAGTGGCATTTCAACACTTGTTTGCAGCAATCGTAGGTGTTGTCTGTGGGGGCTCTGGTCAGCTCATCACTACTTCCTGGCAAATTCAGCCCTGCTCAGAACCCCTATTGTTGTCACGGTAAGGTTTTAAATTAATTATTGCAGGCTACTATGATATTCAGGTAGGAAAAAACAATGCACACCCTATTAAATTGCCCCTTGAACTCTTTTTTGGCCTCCATGGGTTGAATGGTCGTCAGCACTTTCCCCTCTCTGCGTCATGCAATCTCACTGCAGCAGAGGAAGTTTCAACACACAGTTGGAGGGGGAATGTACTGATGGGGGAGAGGGGAGGGGGAGACAGTGTAACAGCCTGTGATACTGCAGCATGGTGGGGGGACTCAGCACACAGGAGATACAGCACTGTATTTATACCTTAAATTTTATACAAAGACGTTGGGGCACATTTACTAAGGGCCGTGCGCCAGTTTTCTGTTGGACGTTGCATGTTCTTTCAAGTGTAAACTGCTTTCACATTTTTTTTAGAAGTGTCCGCGGCACATATGTGTCGTACGTGAACCTTTTGTGGCCTGGCTGCACTATTCTTCATGCGACACAAATTTCTGCACTGAAGGGGGCGTTCCAGTGCTCAGTCGGACCGTGCGCCAGAGTAAACATGCAAAGTCTGACAGAATAGTGTGGCACGCCCCATGTTAAAGGTGCACCATAAAGAAAGTGGTGCACTCTGTCGGAGCAGTGCAGGGGGCGCCAGATTCAAGCAGAACGTGCCCCAGAAATCCTGAATCTAGCACCCTCTGCACTATACACAGGCAAACTGCACATAGTACAGACTGCACTGCTTTTAGGAAATGTTCCCCATTATTTTCTCAAATATTATTTCGGTATACAATATAAAAAATACAGTATTGGGCCATGTCACACCAGCACGTTTATCCCTGTTGGCACATGAAGCATCTACTATTGCAAGGCAGGGGAATGTAGGTATGAATGTATTGTCATATGCTTATTCCTAGTATAAGTATCTCCAACTTCATAATAAAAATTCACAATAAAAAAAGTTTTTCCAATTTATATAAAAAAAGGAAGATATATATATCATAGGTGAGTTCCAGGTAAGCAATAGAACATCTTGGGTGCCCCCTAGTGGATGGTGCTCAATGTCATTGCTATCTACTAAAGGCTATAATATCTACCATGTCTCATACTGTGCCTTCATTCAGACACAGAATATTTCCCAGATCCCTATTGGATCAACATTTTTTACCAGTGTCAACATCAAACTCTTTGTATCATGTAATCTATCTTTTATGACTTCAGTTGGAGAAAAATTACCATTTAAATCAGTTTATTACTATTGGTCATAATGTGACGTATGTATCAGTGATTATCATCTTTATCTCAGTTTATATATCTTAGTTCAGCAGTACTATTCCATCTAAAATCTATTAGATACTCTATGATATGTTTATTACACTCATAGTGGTATTTTATGTTTTGTGGGAAGAAGATAATAGGCATTATTTTTGCATGCATATTGAATATTAACTATTTGTGTAACATAATGCCTAACTGAATGAATCCAGGGGGTGAAATCCGGGAGAGCTGGATGAATTCACAGCGCAGCCATACAATGTTTACAATGAATAACATCGCTTAATACAGAAGACTGATTTGAAATGTACAACCTTAATCCAAAAGGGAGGCAATGGACAAAATTCAATTAACTGAGATGATAGGAAATAATTTACTCCGGCAATGCATCAACCAATTGGGGCTTTCATACCTTTCAAAAACTGAAATAAGTTTTTCGTGTTCGAGCTATCTAATGTCACTGGAGCCCTCTTTATTCTTAGCCTTTCCTTCAGAACCCATCTAATGATGTCTAAATGTTTCCAGGAAGTAATTATGGGTTTCATTGTTAGTGTAACACCTTCATTTCCTCAGCTGGCAGTGTCACTGGCAGAGGTGATGTCCCAACACCATCTCACCTAGATGCCATGAATGAGCCCCAGGGAGGGACTTGGCATTGGCAGATGGCTTGTTTTCAAGATAAATTGCTATGAATGAGGTCTTCAAGGAACTCTGTCACCATATTTCCACCACTTAACTAACAGAGCCACATGCAATGTATGAAGTGTATTATCCTAGAAATACATCTTTTATTTTGAAACTTGTCTCTTTACCTATAAGAACTCCCCTCCAAATTTGCATGGAAATAACCTGAGAAGAGTCACATTTAGAGGCTGCAGGGCGAGTGTCACTTTAGACACCCTTATCTAAAGGGTTCAATAGTACAAAGAAACATAATTTTGGTATCATATTAAAGATAAGAAGTTAGGTTTATGATCTTTATATAAAACTCTAATTCACACTTGTATTTGTGATTTTTTAACTCATAGACCCATGCTTACCCCATATTCCTTTTCAGAAAATATATCTTTGTGGGATTGCTAAAAGTAAAGCAACACTGAAAACATTATGCAGTTGTATGGGAAGGGACACAGACACTGATAGGAAGCCCTGATACTGAGACCCTTTGACAAACAAACCCTACTTACTCACAATCAGTGGCGTAACTAGGGGAGGCAGGGCCCCATAGCAGACTTCTGAAGGGGACCCCCTGCCGGGTTAAAAATATACATATATTACATTCCTATATACATAAACATACAATTCATCACTCATACATACACATTTATACACTGTTACACATATATAGAGCATGTACACATCACATATACACACATACAGAGCCATACAGACATACAGCTTACATATACACATAACGTACTGTATTTATACACACCATACACCATATACACATACAGCATATACACATCACAGATACACACACAAAAACTATATATATATATATATATATACCACAATATGCAGCATAATCTGTATATAATGGTGCACATTCTTCATTCTTTAGTGTCAGGTCAGATAACGGGGCCCCCTGACACTGTGGGCCCCATAGCGACTGCTATGGCTGCTACCGCTGTAGTTACGCCCATGCACTTGATCCATCTTAAAGAGTGGGAAACACATAACAGGACAAACAACACAAACAGAGAAGAATCATCGACAAGCCAGGTCACAACACAGATTAAAAAAAGTATAAAATCAGAAAATTAGTCTCAACAGGGTCCAAGAACAGAATATCTCTCGCTAGGTATGGAAGAGATCAAGATAAACTATAACCAACTGTAAACTGAATGTGAACAAAATACTTATGGTCAGGATTCAGGGGTAGTAGACCCGCTGAACCACTGCGGATGTTGACATAAGCGGACACCTGGGAGCGGAGTCTAAGTGGCACCCAGGTTTCACCAGAACCCACTGCAAAGCGGGTTGGACTTCCTGTGCCGTGGTACCACCAGGTCGCTTCACAACTTTGTCCATGGTGGCGGCCAACATGAGGTATAGAGTCATCAGGCAGAACCGTGAATGGGGACAGGCAGGAGGTCGAGACACGCAGCAGAGGATCAACGTCAAAGGCAAAGCAGGAGGTCAGCCAGGAAGCAAAGGAGCGTAGTGAGGGACGGACCCGGGGTCACAACGGGAATTCACATGACGAGCACTAGGCATAAGGGACAAGCTTTCTCTGAGGCATGAGGCACAAAGATCTGGCGGGGGCATGAGGGAAGAGGCTGGCTATTTATTAGATTGCCTGGTTGCCAGCGTCAATTAGCGACACACTGGCCCTTTAAATCCTGCTAAGTCGCCGTGCGCCACCCTAGGAGAGGGGGGCGCGCCTGATTGCGGACAGGTAATTGAGCCTGCAGTAACTCTGAGGGGGCACAGAGGCACACGGGTGCGCCTGCGACCCGAGAGGAGGTTCGCAGGAGCACCCGTGACACTTATATAAGACTAGAGCCTCTGCCCCAGGGATGTTTGTAGCAGAGCTCTGTCAGTCATAAAAATTAACCACTGCTGGAGCAAGGCGGACTACCGGAGGAGAAGGGAGTGGTGCAATCAACTGCCAGTCAGCTAGTATAGCACGGATCGAGGATGACACTTACACAGATGTTACAGCAGCATTACTAAACAGTATTGAACTGGGGACTGTGGAGTCTCTGGAGTAAGATAGATAACTTATTAAAACCCGCAGCAACATATCTCTGTGGGTCTCTTCTCCTCCATCTGCCTCATCCTTTGCCAACTGATTGTAAGATGGTAGTCCATTTCTTCCCCCAATATTGATATACCAAAGATTATTTTTCTTACTTTTACATTTAAGAGCCAAATATTGAAAAATAAAAGAAATATAACATGATAAAAAAAAGTGTAGCATTCATAGTTCTGCTTGTCTGGACGCACCCTGAGTATCAATACAGGCGGTCCCCTACTTAAGGACACTCGACTTACAGACAACCCATAGTTACAGACAGACCCCTCTGACCTCTGGTGAAGCTCTCTGGATACTATTAGGCCTCTTCCACACTAGCGTTGCGTTTCACGTCAGGGTGCAATGCGTGAAAAACTGACGTTTTTGCCTGCGTTTTTGTTCCATTTTTCCTCGGAGTAATTAGCGTTTTTGCGTTTTTCACGCGCGTGTTGTTAGCGTTTTTTTGCGTTTTCGGCGCATTTTTCACGCGCGATTCAATGGGAGACTCGAGCATTTTTCAAAGGGACCATGGTTTGGGATTAAAATGTGTTATTTAATTGAAAAATAATGTCTTCTGATAAATTGCAAACATCTGCGATCTATTCTTCACTGTTCCGCGTTTAAATACATCTGCAATGTGTTCTTCACACATATATATTGTTCTTCACATGCTATTTTGGGCGCAACGTTCCGCGCGTATCTTCCGACAAGTAAGCAGATGTGCCGAACATCTGTAATATATTCTGCACTGTGTTCTGCACTGTGTTTTTATCTTAAATGATCCTGTGTTCACTGTGTTCACTGTGTACAATGATTTTATTCTATTCTTCACTGTTCTTCATTGTGTTTTTTTAATTAAATGCTCGATCGCGAGCAGGGGAAATAATGTTATTCTGGTCACCTAGCAACCCTTACGTTTAAAACGCATTGCACTCGCATTGCACTTGCAATGATTGCGGGTGCAATGCGTTCTTGATGCATCTCCATAGACTTGAATGGGGCGTGAAAAACGCGCGTGACACGCAAAAATAGAGCATGCTTCGATTTTGACGCGCGTGAAAACGAACGCAAGCACGCGCGTTAAAAACAACGCTAATGGAGAAAGACCCATTGAATACAATGGGACAGAGTGCAATGCGAGTTCTGCGCGTCAAATGCACGCGCAGAACTCGCGCGTGAAAAACGCCAGTGTAGAAGGGGCTTAACTATAGTCCCAGACTGCAATGATGGGCTATAAGGTGTCTGTAATGAAGCTTTATGGATAATCCTTGGTCCCATTACACCAAAAAATGTTCAAACTCCAATTGTCACTGGGGCCAACATTTTTTTTGTCTGGATCTACAATTATAAAATATACAATTTCGACTTACATACAAATTCAACTTAAGAACAAACCTCCGGACCCTATCTTGTATGTAACCCGGGGACTGCCTGTAATGCAGTGGGATATTTATGTAAATTGCACTAGAACTCTGATTCATTTCTTTCCCTTCCACACAGCATTAAGCTGTTTTCTTCCTCATGGTTTTCTTCATCTCTGCTTGCTGACATACTATAGAAATATGTCAATGGTTATGTGATGTCATAGAGGTGCATGAGACTTAGGGCTCATTAACAAGAACATAACGGGGATCGATATGGAAGCACTTTACATTGTAATCCCACCAACAGTAAGCCCCGGCACCATTAGGTCACCACCTGGGGAGCATTTAACACACAGGTGGGAACTTATCTATATTGTGTAAGTTGCTTATATTCTTAAGAAACCCCTTTATAAAGGACCTATTAGGCCTACTTCTCACGAGCGAGTCTGAAGCGCCTTACTCGCATTGTGTGCTTGTCGGAATATTCCGCCCGAATGCCCAGAGACCAGAACTGAACTTAGTAGGTCAGTTCAGTTCCGACCTTTGAGCATTCAGGTCAGTCATTTCGGGAAACACGAGCGGGTTTGATGGGAGTAAGATGCATTGGACTCACTAGTGGGCAATAGGCCCACAAGTGAAAGTTTCCATGATTACTTCCCCCTTTACCCTTTAAAGCTGGTGTTCTCAGGTCACATAAAACAGATCTGTGATCAGTGCGTCATCAGTGTGTAGTCCGTTGCCGTGTCATAAGTCTGAAAAAAACTGCCCTAAATTGTCCTAAATTGCTCACTATCTTTTACCTTTTGAAGGGTCACACAATTTTGTTGACTATAAACGGCAAAAACGGGGTGGCACCCGGATGACACCTGTGTGGCATCCTTAGTTTTCAAATTCTAATTCTATGGGAGGACCCAAACTTCAAACAAGAACGGGAGCTGTTCTATTCATGCGCATCAGTCTAAAATTGAAATTGATGTGTCAGTGTGACCTTGGTTAAAATAGATGATAACAACGTTCATGTGTATGTTAGGTGCCTCACAGAAATTGCCTTTATTTATAGCAGATTACATGCCCTTCTATTATAGGGTATACGGTAGCACTAAAACTGCAATTGAGATGGAATCCAGAACAGAACCTTCAATGCAGATGGATCATCAAACCTTTCCGCCTTCATGAAGAACTACTGCAATTGTCTCCAGTAAATTAAAAAAGCCAAAGACGCTTTTTTTTGTGTTCCTCCAAAACCAGCAGATTGGGCACATTATAAACAATGGTAGCCTATAGGTATTCCTCAAATGAGTTGGATCTCAGGCTTGATAAACTCCACAAAGAATTATTTAAAATCAATGTAATTATTAATGTTTGTAAATACCATTCTTGGGAATCTGACATTCCGAGATTTTTTTTTACATTAAATGATGATGTGTACAATCATACAATTTCAATTGAATCTACTTCAACCCATCTGCCAGCTGGGGGCATGATCACACAAAGCAAACCGCATTAAGCTCCATGATTCTGTATCCCACAGCTTCCGCACAGACTGGGCTTCTCCTCAGGACTTCTGCCTGTGTCTTCTCTCACATTACCTGTTACATAAAAGCAACAGTATACAGTTAATGAAATATTTTTATATTCAATATAATCTTATTATGGCTACATAGATGTAACCCCAGATAGCTTCCAGCGGAGAAGAGATAAGCAGAGGTATGCTCACCGGTAATATGTACAAATCCATGATCCTAGGATGGGATGGAAATTTTCTAGCCCCCCATGTAACATATTCTCGGTGTGAGACCAGTCGTGATAAAGCCTATCATGTATTTTCTTGACTATTTTTTGTATTTTTAACTTATATGACCTTGGGGCTACATTACTTGTCATTACCGGTCTGAACGGTAAGTTTTACTGAAGTTCTGCTTTCAAATAAAATTTTAGTAAGGGTTAAATTCATAAAGGGAGTCCCCTAACATAAATTGGGGTTATTCTTTGTTTTTAATGAAGTGGCTGTTACTATTATGTAACCAATGATACACTATAGAATACAATAATTGCTACCACATACTCTACTGTAAAGTAGATATAAGGACATTGATTGACAGAAGTATAGGGTGACTCACCAATGATGGCCCCCTTACCCCTCCGGGCATGTATATAGTGAAAGCCGCAATAGGCTGCGATCTGGGGCATATTTACAGCGATAGTAGCCATAGCAGCTGCTATGAGGCCCACAGTCTCAGGGGGGTGTATTTGATGTCTAAACACTGTGGGTGTGTATAAGAAGTATATATACTGTATATGTGTGTTTGAGATATGTATATACTATATGTTTAAGGCTACATTCACACAAACGTATGGGGGACGTATATACGGCCGGCGTATATACGGCCGGCGTATATACGGCGTATATATGTCTCCCATACACTTCAGCGGCCTCACGGCCGTTCCTATCTTTCGCCGGAATACGGCGCTGTGCGCCATGTTCCTCTATGTAGAGGGGCGGGGGCGAGCAGCGCTCATCCCCTGCTCCTCTCCCCAGCGTCAATGTATACTGTACAGTGGCATGCATCGTGTGAATGTAGCCTAAGTGTGTATTTCTGTGCCTAAATGTGTGTGCATGAACTTTATGTGTATGAATTAAAGGTATGTAAATGGTTTGTGTATATATGAGTGTATAAATGTGTGTGATTGTAACTCACATGTGGAGTATATAGATATGTATATTTGTTTAAGGGGGTCCTATTCAAAAGTCTGCTATGGGGCCCTGCCTCCCCTAGTTACACCCCTGGCTGCAATACGATGTTGCAGGGGCATCTCGGCCCATGAACCTGTGAACTATAACACCCCCATAGTGTAAATATACATAAGCCTGTCCACATCTGGTTAAAGATTGTAAAAAACTCACCTTCACCCAGCCAAAATATTAAATGGGTATTCCCATCTGGACATTCACATTAAATTTAATTCAAACATCAACTTGCATGTTATTAAACATTTTTTACCTGTGTGAAGATAATTTCCCATAAATGTAGTCATATTGTCCCTTAGAAATGAGATAGCTGTGGATATGACCACCACCACCAGTGACCACATATGTGCCATTGAGTCCTACCCGACCACCTGTATTCAGCGCTCATTACAACAGGACAGCTGTAGAATATATAGTAACTCCCGGACATTTTTATATGCAAAAACTATTTGTTTCTTTGTGCAATCACTCCAGTAGTGGTGGTAATATCCAGTTGAAGAAATGTTTGTATTTATCAGATGAATTAAATTAAATGTTATTGTCCAGATGAGAATAGGTCTTTAAGTATTGTCCTGTGGTTAATTCAGTTGTGGAGTGAGGATCAAACAGGTATCTGGGGTCTTGTTGTACCGTCTACTATAAAATAAAGTTTTATTGCTTGGCCTGTATCAATAACTTCTGGACCTGATAATCCGTCTCAAAGACTACTGTATGGCTTAGATACAGGGGTGTGGATGAGTCTCTTGGGGCTAAAGATTGTACTAGCCGCAACCTGGGACTGAAATCTAAGTGGCCCCTGGTCACCGCCAGAGCCCGTCTCAAAGCGGGATGGTCTTGCTGAGGCAGGAAGCCACCACGGGTGCGACTAGGCCCACGGTGGCAGCCAAGGTAGGGACACAGGGAAGGCAGGACTTCTGGAAGGCAGGACCTCGGGATGGCCACCGGGATGCTGGACCACCACAGGAGTACAGGAGATATTTGGATTTGGGGATGGCCCTGAGTCTTGGCAGCAATGTACTTTGATATAACTTATATTCTGTTGTTTTCAAACAGGGACCAGCAGTAATGCCTTGTAGTGCGTAGAATTAACCACAAAACCAGTTTCTGAAGAGTATGTATTTTAATAATGTGGAATCCATTTCCTTTCTGTGATGTATGACAACCGCATGTCTATTAGGCCCAGGATCTGGGCTTTGAAGTTTATAATGGAGCGGCCGCATTTAGCAGGGTTACACCTATTTGTTGACACTGTTGTTCTCCTCGTCGGTTACCTACATCAAACCACTTCATGTAAAAACCCTATAAATAGTGGTATTCTTTATGGTAATCCCATCAGGAAATTATGCAGACTGTTATGTTTCTTCTGCAGCTAGAACGTGTTGATGACACAGATCATCCATTAGCGATTCACATTGATGAGGAAACATTAATTGTGCGGAATGCAATTAGTAATTATATAATATCTGGCCTCTTGTTATTGTCCACTATTCAAAAGAGATAGTTCTTGGTGAATTAGCAAATGATTACTCCATAGCCAATGCACTTATAGCTGAATATACTTATTAACACCACATCCACTAGATAAAAAGCTCTAGTAATCTTCATAAATGTCCAACAAGAAGCTCAATACCATCAACAATATCTCTTGAAAAGGTACATTTTATTGTATTGTGTAGGACTGATGAAGGCAGAACTAGTCCACTTCTACTGCAATTGATACTTTACCTGCAGTAGTTAAAATAACATCTTAATGGGTTGTAATTGCTGATGAGCTGTACTGGAAATCTCATTGTCTTCATTACTATTCATGATGTGAAGTGTAAAGCTCTACACATTTCATGTAAAGATGTATGGCAGATTGCTATTCTCCAGACTCTTATTTTTCAACTCATAATGTTGACCCATGAAGTACGTTTTTATTCCATACTTGCCTTTAGCTCATGGAAGTCATTATTACTAGTGGTAGCCTAACAGGTACTATGTAACCATCATTTAAAGGGGTTGTCCCAAGTATACCAGCTATCCCCTATCCACAGGAACATAGATACCTGAGCATACCTGATACATGGCTATTTCCGTCATTCCCATATTGTTTAATGGAGCAGCAGGGCATTCTCTCGTCCACCCTGTCAGGTTTCTGGGTCTGTGGACCCTCTGGACCACCGCGGGAGATGGTACCAGCCGAAACCTGGGACTGGAGTGTAAGTGGCACCTGGTCTTCACCAGAGCCCACCGCAAAGCGGGATGGTCTTCCTGCGGCTGGGTGTCACCAGGTGGTTCCACAGGTCCGACTAGCCCGTGGTGGCAGCCAAGATAGTAGTGCATAACACAGTCCAAGCCCGGGGTGACAGCGGGAGAAACAACGCAGGAAGGAACTAATGGGTGTGGCACACCCATTAGTGAGAACAGGATCTCCATTCTCTGGAATCCCAGAGGTTGTGTTCCAGTGATTGTTGGAGGTCCCATAAGTCGGACCCTCAACAATCAACTAGTTATCATCTATCATGTAGACAGGAAGTTACTTATATACTTGCCACAACCTCTTTAATCCATCCCTGCCAAATGGATCACAATTGATGTTCTGTCACTGGCCTGTGGCCTAGTGGCCACAATATCAGGGGGAACAGCTTGGGGCATATAATATGAGGGGAAGCTACTGGGGGTCACAATAAGAGGAGGAACTGTCGGGGGCACAATAAGAGGGGGACCTGCTGGTGGGGCACAATAAGAGCAGAGCATTTACTGGAGACCTGGTGGTTGTGTTCTTGTGATTAGTTGAGGTCCATAAGTGCCCCCCCCCCCCCCCCATAATCAACTAGTTATCCCCTATTCTGTAGACAGGGAATTACTTTTATACTTGGGACAACCTCATAATATGAGGGGAAGCACTTGGGGGTGGCTACAATAAGAGGAGGAACTGTTGGGGGCACAATTATAATTCTGTTCTCAGAATGCAGAAAAAAGATTTCTGAACCCAGTTGTTTCCTCTGATAAGAATGGAGAGGTCTATTGCTAAAAGGAATATTCCCGTTTACATTATTTTTGACACTTCCTCAGGAGTTACCACTCTGAAACCTTTTCCTATCTCGGGAATGAGGGTCTGCTGATCCCCTTCCCCAGGACAGCTGAATGGGGAGTTTGCTGTGCATGTGCAGCCACTCTCTCTTCATGTCTATGGGAGTGCTGAGTCTATGCACTTAACTATTAGAGGCGCTTTCATAGACATGAATGAATGGACGTGTGGCAAACTCTCCGATTAGTCTTGCTTTTCCATTTCTGTTTTATATTCCCCACCTTGAAAAATCCATAACTTTTTTTATTTTTCAGTGTACACGGCTGTATGAGGACTTGCTTTTGAACTTCTCAGATTCAGCATTAATATTCCATGCTGTGTACTGGGAAGATGTAAAATAAATTCCAAATGTGGTGAAATTGACAAAAATAACTCATTTGTAGAAAAAAATGTTTTAAAAATATTTACATTTTTTTAACTTTTTTTATTTTCTGTCCTGTACTTCTAGGCTCAAGTACACCATGAGTTATGTACAAGATAAGTTCTGTAGGTTTGTTCTTGAGTTGAATTTGTAGTTAAGTTTGAACTGTATATTTTATAATTGTAACCCCAGCCAAATTTTTTTTGGTCTCTGTGACGATTGGATTTTAGAAATGTTGGATTGTCGTAAGAAACAGGATTAGCAATAAAGCTTCATTACAGACACCTCTGATAACTGTTATAGCTGATCACTGTAGCCAGGGGCTAAAGTACAGTAAATTACCAATTACCAGAGGTCCGTGTGTAATTAGGGGTCGTCTGTAAGTCGGGTGTTTTTAAGTAGGGGACCGCCTGTACAATATAGTGCAATATTACTGTATTGCAGTATATTGTAACATCCGTGGATCTGTGAAAGAGCCCTCCAACTGAGGTAATGGTCCCAGCTATCATAGCAACTTGTTAGCGCCCTCTTACCCTATGCGCCACCATCGTTTATATGCCGCCATCGTTAGTCCTCTCCATACATTCTTAAAAGACACATGACCTGTAGGTAAGTCACATGTTGTTAAGGATTTCTATAAGTGTTTGTCAACATTCTTTGGTCCTATGTAATTTTTTATTTTTATTCTTAACACTAAATTTCAATGTTTCATAGAGCTGCTTTTAGTAGCTTAAATTACTGTTTGTTTTCCATTTGTTTTATCTTGTATCTGGTACATAGCAGAAACTATACTATACTAGAAGATTGTATGAATGTACAAATGGCATATAATACTCCTATTACTAAATGATGACTACAGATTGCAAACCACTCAGAAGAAATATTGGTGGTTTATATTTATAGACTGACTGTAGTAGCTTTGTCTTTACGACCAATAATCTATTGCATTTATTGTCTCTGTGGAGTATATACCACAGGGAATATAAGACTCTAATGATGTTAATTGGAAACTTAAGAAAACAGAAATTGGGTTACTAAACCCTGTGCCAAAAAAACTTTTCAATTATAGTTTATGATATGTCTATT
The DNA here is from genome assembly GCA_019512145.1 of Engystomops pustulosus. NCBI lineage: Eukaryota > Metazoa > Chordata > Amphibia > Anura > Leptodactylidae > Engystomops > Engystomops pustulosus. Next base: position 188,863,008 of record CM033643.1, read on the forward strand.
CCTAATTCTGGCCCTCTATGCACCAGATCACAGAGATGAGAGGGGGCTTCACCCTATCATATATGCACAAATATTACCTTGCAACTCACTTAACCAGCTGGTTACAGCTAGTAACCCATATGTAGATATAGAAAGAGCTCTTAGGCGCAGGAAAACCCATTCACCTATGGTTTCCTCAGCCCTTCAGCAAGAAACCAATGCTCAATTTATTGTCCACTCTGTTTACAGATTTGGAATATTTGCTTATCCATTGATATACTCTATTATCAGTTAGTTATTCTATTATTTTACTTATACTAAGTGTTTGTAGGGCAAGAAATAGTCTGGTTCTCGCTGTGATAAATACATCAAATTTGAAATACCCGTATATACTCGTGTATAATCCGAGTTTTTTAGCACAAAAAATGTGCTGAAAAACCTCAACTCGGCTTATACACGAGTCAATACTTAAAAAAAACACTTAAAGGAAAAAAAAAAAAAGCTTACATACTCACCCTCCGGCGGCCCCAATGCGCAGTGCTGCTCCCGGCTCCTCTTCTGTGTTCTGTAACAGGCGGCAGCCGGCATACTATGCGCCTGCCGGAAGATAACATTGCCGTGTCCTGCCACCTGTTACAGAAGCAAGGAGAGGAGCCGGGAAGCCGCAATGACATTGGGGGAGCCGCGCAGACGTCGGCGGAGCAGCACTGCGCATTGGGGCCATCGGAGGGTGAGTATGTAAGCTTTTCTTTGTTTTTTAAGTGCTGGGCTGGCTGTATACTACAGGGGGTAGAATGGGCTGGCTGTATACTACAGGGGGCAGAATGGGCTGGCTGTATACTACAGGGGGCAGAATGGGCTGTCTGTATACTACAGGGGGCAAGCTATATACTGGGGGGCTGTGACCAATGCATTTCCCACCCTCAGTTTAGACTCGAGTCAATAGGTTTTTCCAGTCTTTGGTGGTAAAATTTGGGGTCTCGGCTTATACTCGGGTCGGCTTATACTCGAGTATATACAGTTATAGTAATATCAAATTATACAGTATTAAAATAGAACTATTATTGATAGTCTATCCTCAGAATAGGTCATCAGTAGTTGATTGTTGGTAGCTGCTACCCTTCCTTTGCATTGATCAGCAGTTAACATCTCTAAACACAGAACATGGAAACATTTTCAGTTGGATTCCCTGGGGCGGGGCACATTTACTTACCCGGTCCCTGCACGATCCCCAATCCAGAATGTGCAACGAGGATGAAGTCTGCCGCGATTCACTACGAGCATGCGCCCGATATCCTGCAGGTGTCGCTTCCCTGCTCAGGTCCACCGGAGTTCACCATCTTCTTCCTAGTGCAGGTAAGTGCTTGGCTTGCGATACAATTTTAAATGTTAAATCCCGGGTGTTGTCCAAATCCGTCAGATCGTCCAATGCCCCCCCCCCATTTGTGTAGCGTGAAAGCCCCTATGTGTTCAGTATTTACATGGCCACCCTAAATCAAAATCAAAAGTGTCTGACCGACACTTTAATGCTCTCTATAACAAAAATTTGAAACAAACCTCAATCTTTGGCTGCTGCCTAAGGTATACTTTTATACAATTTACTCTTATATCATGACTGAGCGTACATTTATTTGTTTGTCCTTTAATGGTATAAAGGCTATTTTATAGCCTTTATACCATAGACAACCACAAATGTTTCTTCCCCTCCTATGTTTCTTAGGATCTGCATTAGAACAATTATAGAAATTAGTATTACTTAATTGATACCCTAAAAGCGTGCAGCCCTTTATCCCTATTTATATAATCCCGTCTTCACCAGTCTTGCTTGAATAACTTGCCAAATGAACTCCCTCATAAGCATCCTGCAGACAATTATATCATAATAATCCAGATTTCTGGACTCACTTAACAACTAATAACTCCAGTACTAATATTAGGCTTCCATAAAAAAAAAAGAAGTATAAAGCTGTGCAAACTTTTGTCACATTCCATGATATGTGTCCCGGAATATAAATGGTTCCTCTATTATTACATTACATCTCCCCTTCAAGTAAATTAGAGCCCTAATATACAAAGAATCCATCTTTGTGTATTTGCTACTCAGTCTGCGGAATATCATGACAATAGATTTGCAACAGCCCCAATTGCTTTCTCATCTTATTTTTTTTTTTGATATACAGACTGTGACAACCTTCCCAGATGTAGCCTGCATAATAATAGGACTGCTCCTATCTTCCTAGGAATATTTTGAGAACTTCAATTGCGGTGAGTTACACCTTTCAGAAAAAAAGAGACTGTTATCAATTTTTTTTTCAGGGGGGTGGACTAAATATAGAGCCGTAGGTTGAAGAAAATTTACATAATTGCTGTCTGTGAAAAGCAGAAGCTATTCCTTACATTATCGGAAGAACATTTAAATCTTAATGACTGGCATTGTTGTCTAAAAGACAGTGTTTTTCCTGCTGAGAAACTGCATTAGATTGAAGAAACGGAGCTGATTTCCATTCGCTCAGCAGTCTCTCTAGAAATGACATGCAGTGCTTGAAACTGTTTATTTCCAAATTCAGGCCTCCTCCGCATCAGTCATCAGCTTCAATTACCAGTTTTCCGGAGCCAAGCCATCAGGCAGTCTGACACCAGGGTCCAAACTAATTCCCACCTTCTCCAAAGTCAAGAGCATAATGTGCAGATGAAAAGGTGGAAAATAGCCTGGACTTCATTAGCATGCAGAGCCTGGTTGTTCATTTGCTTGCTGAGAATGAAAGTTGTAACACTCAGAGCTTTCTGCAATATGAGAAAAGTCCTCTTCAGAGTATATGATGTCCTCTCTGGAAAGGGAGAGGTCATGTAAAAAGGCAGGCTCTGACCTTGCTCTCTGCTCTGCAGGACTAGTTTATTGATTCCTGGAACACCTCATTACATGCTGGATCAACATATTATTGCCATGTTCACAGACTGAATTGTTTACAAGTGTCTATAGCGCCAGAGGTAGCCTACCAGATGGGGCATGACTACACTCATTTGGAAGTGACCTTCCAATTAGATGTTATCCGATATGTTGCGGGGTGACTTGATCCTTGACCGGGTCTGCCGATACCGCCTCTGCTCGCTCCCATTTACTACATGTCTCTAACCTTCCTTTCTGCAAGTATCCATTAACCTGACAGAATGAAAATTGCATTTTTTTTTTCTCCTTGCTCTCTTCCCTGCAGAAAATCTGAGCGGTATTGTTCTGTCATTTGCAATGCATGAGGTCTATAGGATGTCTTGTAAGAGTGGGAATTGGCAAGAGATGACTTAATTATTTTCTGTCTGGTATTCTTGTATGATAGCTCCAGAAGTGACAATCAGTATGTGTGGTGACAGGGTGCAAGGACTTATTTCATATGTTCACGCACAGGATTATAATCTTGATGTGCCTTGCTTTTAACCAGATGTGCGTGTGTGCTCATATATATGTTTCCACATGATACAGTGCAGTGCCTTAATGTACTTCAAATTGACTACTGATAGATTTCTAGTATAGCTAAAAAAAAAAAAAATCAGGGACCCATTTTTTTTTTTTCAACAGAGGCAAATCTTCAAACTCCTGGGTACTGATTGAAAGATAAACCTATACACCAATGTCACGATAGAGAAATGCATGATAGTTCAGGCTATTTTGGTCACCAAGCACATCTAGAACACATTCCCTACTCTGAGTAAGTGCTTAGAAAAGGTCACAACAAGTACAGAGGGACAAACAATAGGAAATAGACAAACTGGTTCTGATCCTAGATGGTGCCGAGGTACATATTCAAGCAGCAAGAGATTAGTCAAAAAACGTAGCTGGGATCAGATACAGAGTAGAAGCATAGTAAAACAAGCAGAGGTAGGACAACAAGTGCCTGAAGACTAGTAATAACCAGCAACTAGATGGGACAAGATTAATCATTTAAAGGCATTAAATATTTAATGATCTGAAAAGGAAATCTATCATCAAAATCAGCCATAATAAACCAGGGACATTTACTCATATATTATGCTAATGAACAAAACGGGCTCTGGGGGTGTTACCTGAGCCCTTCTAGGCTTCACAGGCTGTTACAGAGTCACATCACCCTTCCCCTTTTTCCTTTAACACTTTCCCCTCCCTCTGCCTGCTGTAATCTAATGTCAACAGAGAGTGGGAGGGGGAAGTACTAAGGCATGGAGGGGCTCTGGTAATGCCCCCAGAGCCCTTCTGGCTCATTAACATAATATTGAAAGCTGATTTTAGAAGGCAGGAGGTCATGAATAACAAATATAAGAAGATTACCACAATCCAGTGTCCCTGGTTTATCATGCTTGATTTTGATGATAGATTTCAAGTCAATATTATCTTAGTAAACAATATACCCTTGGCATGCACCCTACCTGTTTATTCCATTTTGACCAAAAAATGTTTTATACTTTTACTTGCACTATTTATAGACTCTTGAGTTCTCTGCTGAGCAAAGCTGGAAGTGTTGGGCCATGTACACCGACTTCTGGCGGTGAATGCTAAGGATATTGTCTACTACTGGATAGTGCCCACCACATATTTTCTTCAATTACTAATCATCTTAGTGAACAATACTTTGTCCTTGTGGCAGCCTAAATTCTGAGCAAAACAAAATTGCCATTTTAGGTTCAGTTGGAGTCTGGGTGCTGATTCACATAGTTCTACAAGATATTATTTGTGCAGTGTATTATGACTATATGGATCTTATAATTAGATACTGTATGATACCATAACGAGCCTAACAAGCACGGCCTTAAAAAAATGGTTGTCAATAGAACTGCACAAAACTTTGTCAAGATTGTTTATTCATCACAATTTGTTACGTTTAAAGTTGATTACTTTACAAACTGTCATCCAAAAAAAAAATCACATAACACCCCCAAATTGTTGCATGTGCACAAAAATTTCAGAAAGGCAGCCTAAGGAACACTATAGAATTCCAACTAATAATTGCCCCCCCCCCCCCCCGAATACTCCAACAATAAGGAGGCCTCCAACAAAGGTTTTTCTTTTGTATTTATGGTTACTTACATGACATGTTTCTATGCTTAGCTATTTACGCATCCCCTGTACAAAATCCGGTGCAAATGAACAATTACATAAGTTATATTAAAAGGTAATAAATAGAGATGCTCATCTCGAATAACGAACCCCATTGAAGTCAATGGGAGACTCGAGCATTTTTCAAGGGGACCAAGGCTCTGCACAGGGAAGCTTGGCCAAACACCTGGGAACCTCAGAAAAGGATGGAAACACCACGGAAATGGACAGGAAACAGCAGGGGCAGCATGCATGGATGCCTCTGAGGCTGCATAATCGCATCCCATCAAAGGTTTTTCTTTTGTATTTATGGTTACTTACATGACATGTATCTATGCTTAGCTATTTACGCATCCCCTGTACAAAATCCGGTACAAATGAACAATTACATAAGTTATATTAAAAGGTAATAAATCTTTACAGTGGCCAAGCCGTTCACAACTATGGGTCAGAATCTGTCAGTATCCAATGGCAATATATTTTAGGACACAAGTGTCATATCCATAACAGTAGCTAGTGGTAATGTCTAATCTAGTTAAAGCACACAATCTACCAGTTACTAAAGTCTGTATAGTGAGAAGCGCTGCTCCATTCCGACCATATCCCTGTTTGGACAGTGTCCTCTCTCTCCGCTGGTCCCTTGTCCATTCCACATTAGCATAATGGTCCTGTATGGATAGAGTAATAAAAAGAACGATAGAACGATCAGACATTAGCGTGATTTCAGTGTTCAGAATCCATATGCAGGTTACCATCAATTTTATGTGAATTATCATTCACTGCAAGCAATTAACATGTAGCTGAACCTTTGAAGCTATTTTCATTGCAGAAGTGAATATTGTGTGTGATAATAGTAAACCTTCATTAAAGGACATCTACCACCAGGATGAAAAACTGTATGCAAATGAGCCTGAGGGGCTCCAGGCTTCATTAACACTATGGACCCTGGCGCCCCTCAGTCTCATTTGTATACTGTCCTTCATGGTGGAGGTAGATGCCCTCAAAGAACATCTACCACCAGGATCAAGGACTGTATGTCTTGTTTTTTTAAAAAAAAAAAAGCTTTTAAAATTATTCAAATAAGCCTGAGGAGTTCCATTAACATCTATGGAGCCTGGAGTCCCTCAGGCTCATTTGCAAATTTCATTGGGTAGATGTCCTTTAAGTAAAACAGCTTCCATGTTTCTTTTATCTGCTCCTTATTTCTCCTGTAGTGAGCAGTTTATCTGAAGTCCCATAGATACTATAGAGAAAAGGATACCTTTACATACCTAAAAAATATTTCCCTTGGTAACTGAGGTATCACAAGCATAGCTAGGAGAGGCAGGGCCCCATAGCATACCTGTCAATGGGGCTCCATTTACCGCTTAAAAATATGCATATTACACTCATATATACACTAGCATTTGTATACCTATATACATAAATATGCAATTCTTCACTCATACACACAAATGTAAACACTCTTACATACATATGCACACATATAGAGCATATGCATAAACATATCACATGCACATAAATCTTATACATACAGCATATACACATCACAGATACACACACTTATACAGCATATCTATATATCACATATGTCAGGTTGGAAGATGGGGCCCCCTGACAATGCGGGCCCCATGACGGCTGCTATGGCTGCTACCACTGGAGTTACAACCCTTTGAGGGACTGTCTGTAAAGTGTAAAGATATGTGAGGAGGTTTTCTGTACTTAAAATTGAGGGTTAAGATGCATCTCACCGTATGCACATTTTGTACAGTGATTGGCTGCTGGTGATGTTCATGGTGTTTCCCCTAATGATATCACTGTCGTTTTATGGATACTTACATCACTGGGGTCCTGCCAGAGTGTATGTTCAGCAGAGGCCGAGAACTTAATACATTGCATCCATCCCCATAATCTTCAATGGCCTCCACTGAGCAGAAAGCCACAAGATGTAACTTACATATTGCCATTCTGTGTTTTCCAAAGTATATGCCAGTATATGCCAGTATATGTCCATAAATGTGCTCAGTTTATGCGTTGTGAGCTTTCCTAGCATATACTGTGGGCATACACTGAAAGATGTGCAACATCCCCCACCGGGGCCTAGCCTTTTCTCGGGGCCTGGAGTCAGCCGGGGCCCGCAGTACCTGAGTGGCTGGCGGTTGCGGCCTAGGCACGCTAGTGTCACGGTGCTTGGTATGGGGGAACCAGAGGGCTGTCCTACAGCCTGGCAGGTCTCCAGCAGGGTGGTGTTGGCAAGAAATGATGAGGGAGAGGCTGCTATAGCGGTTCTCCCTGGGGCAACCCTTTGGTGTCTAGAGTATAAGTCTCTGTGTAGTGGACAGGGTGCCTGTGATGATGGCAGCCGTAGTAGCAGGGACCAGACGGAGGCAGAGGTTGAACAAAAACAACTTACAGTTCTTTATTGGAACCGACAGGAACCGCAGCAACGTGCCTTAACAAAATGGTGGAGTGCTGAGATGCAGTTGGAGGGAGCCACAGGAGGGATCATCAGCCTGGATGCAGAGGGCAGGCTGGGAGATAGCTGTGTCCTAGTAGGATGCTTCAGCTTGTCCTGGGTTGCTTCAGGTATCACCCTTAAAGGTAGGATGATACCCCTTTCCTCACTATACTAGCTATTAGTTCCACTCTTCAGGCAGGGGCTAGGCTCTTCCTGCTCTGGTCTGGTATGCTAGCTGTACAGACTCCGCAGATTCTGTACTGGAGTAACTCCAGTCTGCTTCTGCAGACTCCTGGGTCTGACTGCTCTCTAGAACATTCCTGGCCAGGGGTTTTGTTACTCCCACTGGTCAGGTGGTGGCTACTCCTCCAATTACATATCAGCTCACAGAAACAGAGTGTAATACATGTGATTGGCTGACACATATGACATCCGACAAAACACTTAACTCCTGCCTTACCAGGCAGGATCTACCACTGCAATGTTCCCCTGTGTCCTATAAGGACTATGTAGTGTGATGTAGTGACATGCTGTGGGGTTGACTAGACCCTACACAGGCTGCAAGCTACATGGTGGGATGTATTCGCAACCACTCCTCTGCCTTGCATCGGCGAGGGTGTTGCAGATGTGATGCGAATGTAGACTTTATCAGGTCCATTTATCTGTCAGCTGTCAGTGGTGTATGGAGAGAGAAGGCTGATTTACGCAAACTGCTTAATCCCGGCATGTAAGGGACTTCTGCTCCTGCTTACCGGGGGGTCCGTGGCTCCGATGGCAGCCCAGGGGTCTACCAATGCCCCAGGGCTGCATAGTCTTCTTCCGGGAGCATACACAGCATGCTCAGTGTGTTACATAACACAGTGTAATACATCTGTACTTTATAATGGTAGTTCTAACCCTCAAATCCCCCTCACCAGCTCAGGGTGAGCTGGTGCCGGAGCATATCTTCATTAATTCCAGAAACCGCTGATTTCTTTATTAAACTGTTTTATACTTTATATTTCAAGCACGCTTCGGCGCACCATGATATGGCTCCGCGCACTAAGCTCTTGGGCACACTCCCGCCTGCGCAACTTCGCACACCAGGCTTCGCACGCGAAGTTGCGCAGGTGCGATTGTGCCCGAGAGCTCAGTGACGTCACCGGCTCTCCGGCACTTCCTAATTAGGCGCACGAATGGTCGTGCACATGGTGCGCCAAGCCGTACGGTAGGTTTCCTTTAAGTGAAGAAGAGCTTGAACAAGCGATCAGCATTGCTTGTTCAAGCTTACCTGTAAAAATAAAATAATAAAAAAAACAATAATAAAAAATAATAAAATAAAACATTTAAAATAAAAGTGCTCTCCGGCACTTCCTAATCTGGCGCATGAACGGTCGCGCGCCATGGTGCACCGAGCCGCATGGTAGGTTTCCTATAAGTGAAGAAGAGCTTGAACAAGCGATCAGCATCGCTTGTTCAAGCTTACCTGTAAAAATAAAATAAAATTTTTTAAAACACTTACTAAAGTATTTTTAATAAAATTAATTAATTGAATAAAGTGAAAGTCTCCTAAGGACCAACATTCCCTATACATATTTAATAAAGTACAAAAAAAATAACAAAATCACGAAAAACCCCACTTATTTGGTATCGGCACATTTGTAACAATCTGTACAATAAATCGGTAACATTATTGGACCCACTCGGTGAACACCGTAAGAACAAAACCTGAAAAACATGCCAAAAATGTACATTTTTCACAAAATCCCAAAAACACAAAAATGTTCCAAAAAGTGATCAAAAAAGTTATGTGCACCAAAATGTTACACTGAAAAGGACAACTCAACATGTAAAATATAAGCTTCAAACCAGCTCAGTCAACCAAGAAGTTATGTCCACCAAAAGATGGCGATACAAGAGAAAAATATTTTCTCGATATTAGTTTTTCTTAAGTAAAATTGTAAAATATATTTTTAAAAACTATATAAATGAGGTATCACCGTAATCGTAAAAACTATATAAATGAGGTATCACCGTAATCGTAACCGTTTAATCTATAGAATAAAGTTATTATAGTATTTTTAGTATGCTATTTATGGTTCCCAAAAAGTACAAAAAAAGGAAAAGCAAAATTGACAATTTTCTTTCCTCCATACATTCAAGAGTTAATAAAATCTCATCAATAAGGACCCACTAAAATGAAGTATTTGTAAAGTGCATCTAATGTCGCAGAAAATAAGACCTTATAAGTACAAATTGCCAAAAAATAAAGATTGTATAGCCAATAAAAAAGTGAGAATGCAAATCTGCTCTGAATGGCGCAGCTTCCCTTCCATGCCCTGGCGTGTGCCCATACAGCAGGCTACCACCACATATGGGGTATTGTTATAGGCGGGAGAAATTGGGTATCAAACTTTGTGGAGCATTTTGGTATTTTATCCAATGAGAATGTGTACAAATATCTTAATTTAACCAACAATAATAAAATGTCAAAATTGCACCCAATTTTGTTTTAACCCCTGTAAAACAATTCAAGGATTAACATACTTCCTAAAAAAGGTTTTACGTATGGTACATTATGAGGTGCAGTTTCTATAATGGGGTAATTTATGGGGTTTTGCTATCATTTAGGCCTCTCAAAGTGACTTGAAAAATGAACAGTTCCCTCAAAAACATGATTTTTTATTTTTTAAAAAAATGTAAAAATTGCACCTAAATTTAAAGCCCCATAACATCCTACAAAAATGATAAGATGCATAAAAAGCCATGTCCACATAAAGCAGACATTCGGTAAGCAGACATTCGAAAATCAAGAAATTTTGCTAATTTTCACCAAATATCTGTTTTTTTCATAAATAAATGCAAAACATACGACCAGAATTTTTCAGCTAACATGAAGTACAATGTGTCACAAGAAAACAATTTCTAAATCAGGAGGGTGAAAAGTGGCTTCGGGTTACATAAGAAAGAAAAGCAAAGGGAAAAGAAGGGTGCAGGGACATATTGCTTTAATAAAGTTTATAACAAAGATCATTATTATCATCTGCAATATTGATACATGCAATTTTGTTAAAAGTTTACTAATATTTGTTATCTCTTATCCCAATGTTGTGTGGATTAGCTTTATGTGTATTATACGTTGTCCTATTTTTACATATAACATATGCAATTTCCAAATGTGTTCTTTAGGACTTGTTTAGGAAAAAAAATATTTCTTACCCCACAATCCCAGGCGGTACAACATATCTACACTCTGGAAACCTGATCTTCACGCCTGCTGCTGATACTGAACCATTTCCTGCCTCAGTGTACAATTCTACGCAATGAATCTGCCTCTATACACTGGGGAAAGGATCACATAATAGAAATGTTCATACACAAGAAATAAGAAAATACTATAGTAAAAGTGAAAGGCTCCGAGCGAATGGTTAGGTCTTCAAAATATTTCTACCTTTTACATACAGGTAATGATACAAATTATTTTGTCAAGTAAATCAGGTCCAACCACAGGGACTCACAGTGATAAGGCGAACAAGAGTCTACAGATAGAGGTATAGAATATTTTAACCCTTAATTTAGAGGCAATGGGAAAAAAATGATAATCTGAGGCTTTTTGACATTTATAAATTACATTGTTGCATACTAACAACACTTTACAAAAAAAATTAGTTGTCATGTCACTACATTTCAAGAATCCTGGTAATTTTCGTCCTACAGGGCTACAGAGACAAGCTGTAGTTTTTTGGTGCAGTTTTGGGGTTTTCATTTTTTGCTCATTTTCCATTTATTCTTTTGCACATTTACCATGGTGACTAAATGTTGTGCCAGGTAATTTTTTTCTTTTTTTTAACATTTTTGAACATTTTAAGCTTTTATTTATTAATGTATTTATTAACTAATTTCCCTTTTTTTTAGAGTTTTAATAGAACCACATGGGGACCCGAATATACAATCAATTTATCACTTGTATATTACACTGCACTACATCTGGAGGGAAAGTATTATACACTGTCAGTATTACTGGCAGGTAGTCCGTTAAAGGCAGCTTCTGGCAGGGTCTAATAGCAAATAGTGAGAACAGACCTGGGTTACCAGTTGCCCTTAATAAAAGAAACCACCCCATGATTGCAATGCAACTCATTCAAATGCTGTGGACACTTTGCAACATCCAAAGAGTAAACCATCTGCTCCATTCTCATAACCTGGACTTTCTTTACTAAAAACAGCTCTGACCCCCCCCCCCTATGAATAAGTGTTTATGACAACAATGTGAATATTTATATGAACACAGATTAAAGTTGTACTTGTAGCTTTCGAATTTGCATGTGGTCAGATTTGCTGGCACTTCATAACCCCTCATTGACCTCAACATTTCAGAAAGAAGAAGGCTCTTGGTCGCCACCTACAGGTAAGTCCATCTATAAACTATTAACTTTGAAATATGGTTAGGAATATTATCCAACTTATTTTTATTGCCCTGAAATATTTATATTTTGTGTTCTTGTCCAAGGCATACACAGATGTCATGGGGCCCCGTAGCAAAAAGGTTAATCCGCTTATAATGTTCTCAATAAGTCCAGAGTTTTTCAATAAAGATGGAAAAATCCACAACTGGTTTAATGAAAACCTACCATCACGGATCTACCTAACAAGGTAGATCCCCTGGTAAGTTCATGCTAAAACCCTCTATATTTTGCTAAACAATCAAATACTGTATATACTCGAGTATAAGCCGACCCGAGTATAAGCCGAGGCCCCTAATTTTACCACAAAAAAATGGGAAAATCTATTGACTCGAGTATAAGCCGGGGGTGGGAAATGCATTGGTCACAGCCTCCCCAGTATATAGCCTGCCAGCCCCTGCCCCAGTGTATATAGCCTGCCAGCCCCTGCCCCAGTGTATATAGCCCCCCCCCCGTTGTGCAGCACAACAATACCATTGTAGCGGATGGATTGCACAGAAGATCTAAGGGGGCCGCCGGAAAGGTGAGTTTTGATTTATTTTTTTGACTCGAGTATAAGCCGAGTTTGGGTTTTTCAGCACATTTTTTGTGCTGAAAAACTAGGCTTATACTCGAGTATATAAGGTAAGTATAATTTGATAAAAAGCTTATCTCAGGGTTACATAAATTAGCAACAATGGCTAATAGGGCGTGAAGTGGCCGTAATGTGGAGCGGGAGGAAAGACTACTCCATGCTTCAATAGTCGATGCCGCCTACCAGTTTCTCTTCAGCGCGTGGATTACTGCAGCTGCGCACACCCGTCCGCGAAGCTGGAGTTCTGCGTATGCACAGCTGCTGGAAGGAGCACAATGAAGACGTGCTGATAGTAGCCTCTGCTTCTACTCCAGCCCCCCCAGTAGTCTCTGCTGATAATTTGCATAAATAAAAGATAAAGAATTTAAGTGCTTCTAATGAATTCAATGATTAATTATACTTTGGGGCTAACAGTTTTTGACCACCCTGACTAACAAGACCTGCTGATAAAGGGTTACAAGTTCTCCCCATATCCCCTTATAATTAGCTACCCGTGGTGTACTGTACCTTAATTACAGCCATTTTTCTGATATGCAAGTTAGCTTTTCTGACTCATATCTGGTATCAGTAATTCTTCTTTCTCTCAGGCTGGCAGTGAACCACGCCCCATTATTGTGACTGACAGCTCTGTCTCTTCAAATCCCTGTTCTGTCTCCTTGTATTTTGGGACTGTCTGCTAATATTTAACTACAGACATACAAAGCTCTTTGTACATATGGGAAATATTGTGTCAATCTTTTTACACGGTGCCTTGTGTTACATTCATGACATGTGACCAGTGACATCATCACAGGTCCTTTAGCCTTCTAACAATAGCAAACTGTATATGATGTAGATAGCTGAATCGGAATTAGCATAATTTCTTGGTATGCCACATTTTATTATGTATTCATATTATTTTCCTTTTGCAGCATAGAAGAATAGCAAGAATTCCATTCAATGTAAGATTAATTTTCATCACAAGACTCACAACCAAGTAATCTTAGAAAAGGTTAAGTCATCCGTGAACTTTCCAATCACATTTTGCTGTTCTCTATCATTCACACAAAGTGATGCTGACTTATATATATCAATAAATAGTGTCACAGAACGACCGTATCTCTAGAAGCTAATTTTGAAGAAAACATTACAAGCACAGGATAAGGTTGTGGCCATTGTTCTCTTCGGCTAGGAGCTCTATAGAGTTATTACTTTCATGGAAGGCTGTTGTAGTAAATTACAAATCTCAAGGTACACAGTGCTAAGCCCGGTCATCGACTAAATAAAGATGCAGAGCTAAACCTCAGAGGATACACGGTAAATGGGCGAAGAGATTAATAGGTTTGATAGACTGTGGATATACGCTTTAATTGATCTATTAGGCAAGCTGTGTATACAGTTTTCACTTTGAGGGACAGCCGTGTATATTTGTGCAGTCATCCTATGTAAACAGGTGGAATAAGTTGAAGCCCTAGAGGCTGGAACGAGGTGGAAACATGACTGACTGCTCAGAGCAGATCCCGAGACTGAGTGAATTGTCTCATACCGGCAGATTAATGTCATGATGAGAAAGCTCTTTGGGGTTGAATGAATTGCATAACACATTAAGTTCCCTACTCCAATAAGTCTATCAGCTGCAAATCTATGAACTGTCACTGAAGGATTTGATTCCTCATTAGAATTATTGATAAAAGAATTAAGCTACATGACTTGAAAAGACTTAGATCGCTGGAGACAAGATGCATCACCCCGTGCGATGTACTTATCAGCTCATTATGCGTCCTGCAATGTGGCCCATCTGGTACCATGTAGATGTCAATGTGCTAACAGGACAACAGAATTAGAGGATAGCTAAGTAACATATGTTGTCCAGTCTATCATTGTATTCTCCCATGTGTAATGTACTTTTAATTGGCCAGATTCACCTACCTGCAAAATGTGTGGTTTTATGGTATTTCAAGGGGAACCTGTCAGCACAAGTTGATAATTAATAAACTACTACCAGTAGTTTCTTCCATCGCCCAGCATCATCCACAGAATTCTACTGTGAAATTAAATGTAAATTGATCGTATAAAGTCAGGTAGGCGGAGTGCTCACTGAAGTCAAGCTCTCCCTGCCTAAGAGCACCCCCTCTTGACATCATTCACCAGACTTCAGAATAGCCGGTTACTTATTTTCCTGGATGTAGGAAAGTCAGTTGAAGCACAGGGAGTATTCTGTGGCATGGAGAGTTTAACCTCAGTGCTAAACTCTCCCCCCATAACTTTATACAACATTCACTTCAAAGTTGATTTTATGGATGATGTCACAACACTGGGTCATGAAAGAAAAACTTATTTATTAGGTAAATTTCTGATAACAGATTCCCTTAAAAGCTCTTCTTCATCCATGAACACTACAGGCAGTCCCCGACTTAAGAACACCCGATTTACAGACGACCCCTAGTTACAAACAGCCCTCTGGATGATAAATATATCCAAAATTCTGTCCTATATGTTCCCCTTTCCACTTTAATATACCTTTAAGATGTAACAATGAATTATTTCTGGACAGACAGTCAAATTCATTTCATTGAATGTTAAAGCGGTTGTCTACTGACATAAAACTTTTAAATCTTTTGATATAATATAATAACAGAAAAACTACCATCAAAATCAAGCATGATAAACCAGGGGCAGTTATTCATAGATCCAGGCAGCGTGTCTGTTGTAATCTTCTTATATTTGTTGTCCATGGCCTTTTCAGTGGTTCATAGGCTGTTACACTGTCTATGCATTTTGGTTACTCTGTACCCTTATTCATGGCTGTCACGGGTGGTCCCGCGATCCATATCGCGGATCGCGGGGTCACCCGTGCCTCTCGCTCCCCGCCTGCGCGCCGCAAGCGCAACTTACGAGTCCCGGCTCCTGTCCTGGCCTCTTCGGTTCCGGCTGCCGCTGCTCCTCCGTCCTCGGCCGTACGTGCACGTCCCCGGCTCCTAGGGCGTGCGCGCACCAACTTCTGCAGATTTAAAGGGCCAGCGCGCCGCTAATTGGCGCTGCCCATTTCAGGTTATTATTTATTCCTGCCTCTTCCTGTGATCCCTGCCGGATCTTTGTGCCCTGTGCCTTGGAGAAAGCTTTGTTTATGCCGTGTGCTCTTTATGTGATTTTCCGTTGTGACCCTGGTTCTGCTTTTGACTTCGCTCCTTTGCCGCCTGCCTTGACCTATTGCTACGTCTCTGACTCCGATCCTGTGCTGCCCGTCCTGACCTCCTGCCTGTCCCCGACTACGAGTTTGCCTGCCGTTTCTGTACCCCGACCTTGGCTGCCATTGCGGACAAGTCACGCCTGTGGAACGACCTGGTGGTACCACGCCGCAGCAAGACCAACCTGCTTTGCGGCGGCCTCTGGTGAAAACCGGGTATCACTTAGACTCAGGTCCCAGGTTGTGGCTTGTGTCATCGTCCGCAATGGTCCAGAGGATCCACAACCTCGAACCTTGACAATGGCCATGAATAAGGGTAGAGCGTCTACCCAAAACGCTTAGGCAATTTTACCTTGACTTTTGTGATGCCTCCGTGTGAACTTACCTGTATTTGAGAAGTCTGAAAATATGTATCATGACACGTTATTTGGCAGAATTTTGGTGAACACTTAGAGCTGCAAAAAGATGGTCTATGGAGTTCTATTTCACCATCATGTATATGGAGACAGTTCTAAAACTTTTCGGTTGTGCAGCAATTCTTTAACCCCTTGCCCCACAATTTAACATCCTGTTGTAAATTATATCACCATTTGTGCACCAAAAACACAGACTTTTGCACCAAAATTGATAAATGCCCCACTTTGCATTTCTGCTGCCTGCCCCTGACCTTTGGTTTGTCACCTGATGGATTGCCATCTGCCCTGACTATTGGACTGTTAGTGACTATGTTATAATAACCCCTGATTCTTTGCATCGGCATCTTCTGATCCATCTGTACCAGCTGCTATCCACACCCGGACCACCAACAGAGGTCTTGCAGTGAAGCCCAGTTCACTGTGTAGGGGTGAATACTGGAGAAGTGGGTCCACAACTCGCTTTTTATTATAGCTAATTATATGCTTTACTGTCTGGTAGGTTCTAGGCTGGAGCAGACAATCCAGAACTGCCCAACTGACAGTAGAGCCTAATAAGATTTATTGGATGTCAAAACTATTAAAAGTAATATGTTTATCCAAACCAGTTCCCTATACAGGCGGTCCCCTACTTAAGGACACCCGACTTACAGACAACCCATAGTTACAGACGGACCCCTCTGCCCACTGTGACCTTTGGTGAAGCTCTCTGGATGTTACTATAGTCCCAGGCTGCAATGATCAGCTGTAATGTGTCTGTAATGAAGCTTTATTGATAATCCTTGGTTCAATTACAGCAAAAATTTTGAAACTCCAATTGTCACTGGGACAAAAGAAAAACAATTCGCTAGAACTTCAATTATAAAATATACAGTTTCGACTTACATACAAACTCAACTTAAGAACAAACCTCCGGACCCTATCTTGTACGTAACCCGGGGACTGCCTGTACTGTACTTCCTATGGGGAATTCCTTTTGAAGTGCATTATATTTTTAATTATTTATGCTAGGAATAGTGTTCATTGGAGACAGGTGGCCTCTCTTCTCCTACCTACTAGAAGAATGTACATTGTCATTGGCCCATTGGTTAGTGAAGCTGTGGGAGAATTATTTGCTAGCATATATTGTCCATGTGTATGAACCTCTAGAGATTTAGGATGTAGAAATGAACACATTATACATGTACAGTAATAGCCAAAGGTCGTTCAGCAGTGCAATTAAATGAGCCATAAAAAATGCCACTTCTGCACCTGTTGAGATATTTTGGCAAGGACTGGATGTCAAAATTATGTGTGCCATGAAAACAACGTAGCCAGGCAGGATTTGTCAAACTGACTATAAATATGCTAATAACTCTTAATCAGGAGAACAATTGGGATATGCTAATGTTTCCTAATCAGGATCAGAATTAGAATATTTGGTTTCTATGTATAACATACACAGATGAATTTTGTCCACGGAAAAATATTCCCAAATGGTTCTATCAAACTTCATGCGGAACACGCAGTCAGTCTCAGGCATGGATGAAATCGGGTCATGGACTGGTTCTATTCTAATTTGTTAAAAAAAGATCTTATTTTATTCTGGTTTGGAATCGGTAAAAAAATGTTAGTAGTTATATAAAACCTACACAATAATTGGGGTAGACCCCAATTCATGGCTAAAGAAAAGAAAATTACATGTAGTCAACTGTCTGTAGGTCCTCTGGTTCTAGCTATGGTTCTAAGATCTTTAAGGACTTTTGGTTCCATTGGACCAGTACTGATGATGTCACATTTATTGTAGATGTAATCCAATCCCTAAAATCTGTGGTTGAATGGGATTGAACAGCTTGTGGTTACTGAGGCAAACCATTGGTTTAGTGGTCATGTGCACAATGGGATCATTTCTGGTCCAATTGGATCTTGAAGTCCTCCAGACTGGAGTGCCAATGTTGGTGATTTTTAGCTATAAGAAGCTATAAAAGTCTTAATTACAATTGTGGGCATGTATTGAGGCCATCTAGGCATGCAAAAATGTGCAAACAAGTGGTTTGCATATTTTTTATCCCATTTGCACAAATTACATTTTTTGCCACCCAAGCAATTGTCTTGCATGAAACAATGTTACAATTGACCCCAGTCCCCTTCCAGAGTCAATTGTAGTGAGCCTAATAAATAATTAGGCCTGCACTAGTGTAAGGGGGTATCAAGACCAGTGTGAAAAATGTGTACTTTTCCACATGCTGTAGCTTCGCAGGCTGTTACACTGTCTACCCTTTCCCTGTTCCCTCAGCACTGCCCCCTCCCAGTGCCTGCTGTGATCTCACACAGTGGGATCGGGAAGTGCTCCTTCACAGTGAAACAACCTGTAAAGCTCCAACATGGGGGGGGGCTCTGATTCGTGGCTATTCGTTACCTTTGACTTCAATTTAAAAGATCCATTATGGTAAGGTTGGCATCATGCGTTAGGCATCTTTTTTTTTTTTAACGGAAAAAAGAACTGCAAGCTCCCTCTTTTTTTCCATCGAAATCACGAAAGAAAAATGGATGACTATGTAACGGATGACAAAGGATGACATTAAAAATTTCATTCACTTCAATGGGATTCATAATGAATGTGTTCAATTTCTGTTTCTTACTTTTATAAGCAGAAGCTAGAAACGGGAATCTGAACGGTAGTGTGAACTCAGCCTTACTTAATCATAGGTCATACAATGGTAATATATACATATATATATATATCATATATTCTGAACAATGTATCATGTATAATGTATATTGTGTACTTACAGTAGGATTGATAGGTTCTGACTAACCCTTATTTTTACATCTGCGCTCCATTCTAGAAAGAGGTAAAAAAATAACAATACCAAATCCATTATGTGATGGTTTCATCATTACCAAACATTGCTTTTGATTCCATTTGAGACCATTCCTGTTCATCAGGTGTCAGTTTATCCGTGTCTACTATTCATGTGCGTACTGGACCTATTTGCTACAGTACCTATGATAGATATTCTAAGCTCAGGTTAGCAGCGAAATAGTACTTATATTATGAACTTAAATACACAAACTAAGGCCTCATGCAGATGGCCATATAAGGCGGACGTGAACTAGCCACACTAACTGCGGCTGCAAAAATTGCAATATAGGATAGGTCCTATTGCTGTCCATATAGTGGCACAGCCTCCAGGCTCCCTAAGGAGGTGGGAGAGGTGAGGGGTGCTTCCCCCGGTTTGTGACCCACATGAAGCGCACGTTGCTGAAGGCCGGTTGATCACAAACGAGTTCATTCCAAGAAAGTCACTGATGGGTTTTTAAAGGGAACCTGTCATCAGAAATTGTCCCAATAGACTATTACCAGTATGTTGTCAACTAGCTGAAAGCTTCTCGATCATGTTTCTTTCATGGCCCAGCTTGGTGGCATCATCAAGAAAATCAACTTTGAAGTCAGGTGTTAACTGTTTGATAAAGTCACAGAGGTGGAAAGTTTAACACTGAAGTCAAGCTCTCCCTGCTTCTAGGTGCCTTCTCTCCTGTGATTTACATCATGCGTCAGACTTCAGGGGATCTGGTCAATTATGTCTTTGCAGGATCATTAATTACAGGGAAGGTTGCCTACTGAGGCAGGGGAAGCTTGACTTGAGTATAAACTCTCCACCTCCTGGACTTCATAAAACCAATTTACACGTCACTTCAAAGTTGATTTTCTTGATGATGCCACCACACCAGGCCATGAAAGAAACATCATCTAGAAGCTGCTCAGCTGCTTAATAACATAGTAGCAGTGGTTTATTTGGCCAGATTCTGATGACAGGTTCGCTTTAAAGGTTATAATTAACTTTTGTAAACATAGGGACACATATAAGTTCCCCTTATATTGCAAATGTTGAAATCTTGTGTAATCTTTCACATGGGAAAATTATTGTAGATGAAAAAATGGATAATAAGATTTTGTTCTGTGAGACCATAGACATATGCTGACATAAATACCACAATATGATACAATATACTGAAAAATTGTTTTTCTATGAAGAAATAATACTGCCTTTGTTGCATTATGGGGAATGAGTCCTGGTTATTTTTGAAGATCTAAGGAGACATTTCTTTAGTAGAACGGCGCATGAAGCCTCGACAATTGGTTAAATCAATCGTGTGCTTGGCAGATCATTCAGAAACTATTTGTATTAGTTGTTTATCAAATTATTAACTGCACAGATGTTGCTCGCTGAAGAGCAGCTGATGATTCTCCCTGCCAGAGACGCAGACAAAGGTCTGCAGGAATAATTGGAGATGTGAACAGAATATGAAATTAATTTGCTGCTCTTAATTCCTATGCAAATCCTGACCTCTGATAGAGACTATCAATTACCCTGCATAGAATGAAAAGAAAGGAGACAGTTTCCTTTTTTAAAGAACTTAGAAAGGGGGAAATATTTGCAATGAGCAGTGGGTTTGTAAAGAACCGAACATCATGGACTTGTTTAATTCAATCCCTGAACTTGGAATGATGCCTCCGGGGAATAGAAACTATATTCAGCGAACAAATAAAGAGACAAGTAAAATATTCGGTTTAATTGGTGTCACATCTGTGGCTTGACGGGGATGTCGGCAAATACACACTGGATTTTGATTCTTTCTGTTCATAAAAGCCAGGACAAAATGACTGGGGAGAACAATTATGTGGAACATGGCTTTCTCAGAGGAAAGGGCTGAACACAGAGACAAAAAAACATGCTCTACAGGTGTATAGTGTGTGGTAGGGGGGGTGATTGTATGCTTAGAAAAATCGAAATGGTATTAAAGAACAATAGATTATTAAATGTATAATAGAATTTTGTTTTAAGGTTTTATTGGAATTGCAAATTATAAAAAAAAGCATTTTCTTATACATGGGGTGTATACACTCACCGGCCACTTTATTAGGTACACCTGTCCAACTGCTCGTTAACACTTAATTTCTAATCAGCTAATCACATGGCGGCAACTCAGTGCATTTAGGCATGTAGACATGGTCAAGACAATCTCCTGCAGTTCAAACCGAGCATCAGTATGGGGAAGAAAGGTGATTTGAGTGCCTTTGAACGTGGCATGGTTGTTGGTGCCAGAAGGGCTGGTCTGAGTATTTCAGAAACTGCTGATCTACTGGGATTTTCAAATTCTCCTCCGTAGCGCAGGTCGTACGTATGTCTTGCCAGGAGGTAATAGACGAAGATCCACTGGCGCGGCCAGTACAAGACGGTCAGGAGAGATAACATGACGAGGAACCGGTTCTTCCCCAACGACATCCAAAGCACGAGAAAGGGCGTCTGCCTTGATGTTCTTCTCGGCCGGACGAAAATGAATGAGAAAATCGAACCGGGTGAAGAAGAGTGACCAACGAGCTTGGCGTGGGTTGAGTCGCTGAGCAGTCTGGAGATAGAGGAGGTTTTTGTGGTCTGTATAGATGCTGACCGGAAACCGAGCTCCCTCCAGGAGATAACGCCACTCTTCTAGGGCAAGCTTGATCGCCAATAATTCTCGATCTCCTATCCCGTAATTCCTCTCCGCGGAGGAAAAAGACTTGGAGAAGAATCCACAGGTGACTGTGCGGCCTTTGGGACCCTTCTGCGTGAGCACTGCTCCGGCCCCTACAGAGGAGGCATCCACTTCCAGATGAAAAGGCTTTTCAACGTCGGGACGCACCAGGACTGGAGCCGAGGCAAACAAAGATTTTAAGTTCTTAAAGGCCTCCTCAGCTGCCGAAGGCCAGAGTCGGGGATTGGCACCCTTCTTGGTAAGTGCCACAATTGGAGACACCAGAGAGGAAAAACGTGGAATGAACTGGCGGTAATAATTCGCAAAGCCCAGAAATCGCTGTATAGCGCGCAGTCCCACTGGGCGAGGCCACTGAAGAACCGCCGACAGCTTGGCAGGATCCATACGAAGGCCTTTGTCCGAGATGACATAGCCGAGAAATGGAATACTCTGCTGATGGAACAGACACTTTTCCAGCTTGGCATAGAGACGATTGGTCCTTAATCGACTGAGTACTTGTCGTACTTGGACTTGGTGGGTCTCAAGGTCCGGAGAAAACACGAGGATATCGTCCAGATAGACCACCACACAGACATAAAGCAAGTCTCTAAAGATGTCATTCACGAACTCCTGAAAGACGGCTGGTGCATTACAGAGTCCGAACGGCATCACCAGATATTCGAAGTGTCCATCACGGGTATTAAAAGCGGTCTTCCATTCATCCCCTTGGCGGATACGAATGAGGTTGTAAGCCCCACGAAGATCCAACTTGGAGAAGATCTTGGCTCCACGAAGGCGGTCAAACAACTCAGTGACCAATGGCAACGGATAACGGTTCTTAACCGTGATTTTGTTAAGACCGCGATAGTCTATGCATGGTCGGAGTGACCCGTCCTTTTTGGTCACAAAGAAAAAACCTGCACCAGCCGGGGAGGAAGACTTGCGTATAAATCCCCTCTGCAGATTTTCTCGGATATAGTCCGACATGGCTGAGGTTTCTGGTACAGAAAGCGGATACACACGACCCCGTGGGGGAGAAGTGCCCGGCAACAGATCCACAGGACAATCGTAGGGGCGGTGAGGTGGCAACGTCTCAGCTTGCTTCTTTGAGAAGACATCACGAAAGTCCTTATAACATGCCGGAAGACCCTCCAGGGCCTTAAGGGACACAGAAGAGACCAGAACTGGCACAGGACGAGGCAAATCCACACAACGAGATTGGCAGTCGGGTCCCCACCGAAGGATCTCCCCCGTCTTCCAGTCAAGAACGGGTGCGTGGCACTGCAACCAAGGTAGACCCAACAGGATGGAGGATGTGGAACGTGGAAGCACATAAAAGGACAGGTTCTCCTTGTGCAGCACACCGACTTGCATAGACAGTGGCTTGGTGCGGTAGTGGACCGGGTCAGAAAGGATTTGTCCACTGACGGAGGAGATGACCAACGGCCTTTCAAGACAGACCACAGGAAGGTGATGCCGGGAGACCAAGGCGGCATCCACGAAGTTCCCCGCGGAGCCTGAGTCCAAGAAGGCAGAGACCTGGATCTGGGTGCCGGTACCCACGCTGAGAAGCACCGGTATCATCAAACGTGGAGAAGCTTTGCTCACACCTAGGGACGCTTCTCCCAAGAACCCTAGGTGCTGGCGTTTCCCGAAGGTTGGGGACGGATTGGGCAAGACCCCAGGAAGTGTCCAGGACTGGCACAGTAGAAGCAGAGGTTTCCCTGACGCCTTCTGATACGCTCCTGGGGAGAGAGTCTGAGCCTGTCCACCTCCATAGGCTCCTCCACGGGTGGTACATCTGGGGGCTGGAGCGGTCTTTGAAAAGCTGGAGCCAGGCGAGGCAATCGTCGTGGGCGAACTTGCGGTTGCTCTAGGCGTAATTCCTCAGCACGTTCTCTAAATCGCACATCAATCCGGGTGGCTAAGGTGATAAGACCACCCAGGGTAGACGGCAGATCCCGAGCGGCCAGAGCGTCTTTAATATGAGGGGCAAGTCCCTTCTTAAAGGTTGCGGACAGGGCCGCATCGTTCCAGGAGAGTTCCGTGGCCAAGGTACGGAACTGGACCGCATACTCTCCCACGGATGAGCCCCCCTGGCGGAGATTCAACAGCGCAGTCTCGGCAGAAGAGGCCCGTGCAGGTTCCTCAAAAACGGACCGGAACTCCGCCAGAAATGCAGTGAGATTGTCTGTGACCGGGTCGTCTCTGTCCCAGAGAGGAGTAGCCCAGGCCAGGGCCTTACCAGAGAGAAGGCTGACGATGAAGGCCACCTTGGAACGCTCCGTGGAGAATTGAGACGGCATCAACTCAAAATGCAGGGAGCACTGGGTTATGAAGCCCCTGCAAGACTTGGGATCACCATCATACTTCCCGGGCATAGACAGCCGTAGCCTCGGTTCAGCGGCGGGAGGAGAAGCCGGGATAGCGGGAGCCACTGGAGCGGCCTCAGGAACCTGTTGTTGCTGCTGGGTGGCCAGCAGCTGCTGCAGCATGGCGGTAACCTGTTCCAGCTGTTGGCGTTGAGCGACAATCTCTCGGGATTGTTGACCCACGATGGCAGCCAGAGTCGGCCGAGTAGGAAGCGGCACCTCAGCGGGATCCATGGCCGGATCTTACTGTCAGGCTTAGAGGTTGTGGATCCTCTGAACCACTGCGGACGATGGCACAAGCCACTACCTGGGACCGGAGTCTAAGTGGCACCCGGTTTTCACCAGAGCCCGCCGCAAAGCGGGTTGGACTTGCTGCGGCGTGGTACCACCAGGTCGTTCCACAGGCGTGACTTGTCCGCAGTGGCAGCCAAGGTCGAGGTACAGAATCGGCAGGCAATCTCGTAGTCGGGGTCAGGCAGGAGGTCAGGACGGGCAGCACAGGTTCGTAGTCAGAGTCGTAGCAACAGGTCAGGACAGGCGGCAAAGGAGCGTAGTCAGAAACGGAACTGGGGTCACAACAGGAAATCTCAAGAACAGCACAAGGCATCAAAATACAGCTTTCTCTAGGGCGCAAGGCACAAAGATCCGGCAAGGGTAACAGGAAGAGGCAGGGTTAAATAATTAAAGGGAAAAGGCCAGCGCCAATTAGTGGCGCGCTGGCCCTTTAAATTTACAGAACTTGCCGCGCGCGCGCCCTAGCTGTCGGGGACGCGCGCGCACAGCCGAAGGGGACGAGGAAGCTGCAGACGGAGCCGACGCCGGAGGGGCAGGAGCCGGGACCCGTGAGTAGCGCTTGCGGTGCGCTGGCGGGGGACCGACGGCACGGGTGAGCCCGCGATCCGTGACGGGGATCGCGGGACCACCCGTGACAGTACCCCCCCCCTTCGGCCTCCCCCTCTTTCTGGGCTGGAGGAATCTCTGCAGGAGATCCTGGTCCAGGATATTGTCCTCGGGCTCCCAGGATCTCTCCTCAGGCCCGAACCCCTTCCAGTCAACCAAGAAGAACCGCTTACCTCTTACAGTCTTAGCATCAAGGATCTCCTTTACCTCATAGATGTCAGAGGAGTCGGCCACTGGAGCAGGAGGAGACAGCTGTCGGGAGAAGCGGTTCAAGATGACAGGCTTGAGCAGGGATACATGGAAGGAGTTCGGGATGCGCATGGTAGGAGGAAGGCGCAGCTTATATGAGACTGGATTGATGCGATGCATCACCTCGAAGGGACCCAGGAAACGAGGACCGAGCTTGTAGCCAGGAATTTTAAGCCGGACGTATTTGGAGGACAGCCAAACCTTGTCACCAGGAGAGAAGACGGGGGAAGGTCTGCGTCTTTTATCGGCTTGAATCTTAGTTTGCGTCGAAGCCTGTAATAAGGAAAGGCGGGTCTGCTCCCAGATGGTTTTTAAGTCCTGTACCAACTCCTCAACAGCAGGAACATCAGAAGCCACGGGTAGAGGTAGAGGCGGGCGAGGATGGAGTCCATAGTTGACAAAAAATGGAGCGGAACCTGCTGATGCAGAGTCCAAGGAGTTATAGGAGAACTCCGCCCAAGGCAACAATTGGGACCAATCGTCCTGACGGGCAGAAACAAAGTGGCGTAGATAGCAGCCCAAAGTCTGGTTAACTCTCTCCACCTGCCCGTTCGACTGGGGATGATAGGCAGAAGAGAAGTCCAACTTCACCTGTAGTTGGTTACAGAGAGAACGCCAAAATTTCGAGACAAACTGTACTCCACGGTCAGAGACTATGTGTCGTGGAAGTCCATGGAGTCGGAAGATGTGGTGAAAGAACTGTTCGGCAAGACATGGAGCAGCTGGCAAACCTGGCAGAGGAATAAAATGGGCCATCTTAGAGAACCGGTCAGTCACCACCCAGATGACAGTATTGCCTGAAGAAGATGGTAGATCCGTGATGAAATCCATAGCAATATGAGTCCATGGACAGCTGGGTATTGGCAACGGCAGAAGAAGACCAGCAGGCTTAAGACGTGAAGGCTTATTCCGGGCACAGGAAGTACAGGCACCCACAAAATCCCGGACATCTCTGGCCAGGTCTGGCCACCAGTAGAATCGGGTAATGAGGGCGATAGAACGCTGCACCCCAGGATGCCCAGCCACACGGGAGCAATGTCCCCAAGACAGAATTCTCCTCCGTAGCGCAGGTCGTACGTATGTCTTGCCAGGAGGTAATAGACGAAGATCCACTGGCGCGGCCAGTACAAGACGGTCAGGAGAGATAACATGACGAGGAACCGGTTCTTCCCCAACGACATCCAAAGCACGAGAAAGGGCGTCTGCCTTGATGTTCTTCTCGGCCGGACGAAAATGAATGAGAAAATCGAACCGGGTGAAGAAGAGTGACCAACGAGCTTGGCGTGGGTTGAGTCGCTGAGCAGTCTGGAGATAGAGGAGGTTTTTGTGGTCTGTATAGATGCTGACCGGAAACCGAGCTCCCTCCAGGAGATAACGCCACTCTTCTAGGGCAAGCTTGATCGCCAATAATTCTCGATCTCCTATCCCGTAATTCCTCTCCGCGGAGGAAAAAGACTTGGAGAAGAATCCACAGGTGACTGTGCGGCCTTTGGGACCCTTCTGCGTGAGCACTGCTCCGGCCCCTACAGAGGAGGCATCCACTTCCAGATGAAAAGGCTTTTCAACGTCGGGACGCACCAGGACTGGAGCCGAGGCAAACAAAGATTTTAAGTTCTTAAAGGCCTCCTCAGCTGCCGAAGGCCAGAGTCGGGGATTGGCACCCTTCTTGGTAAGTGCCACAATTGGAGACACCAGAGAGGAAAAACGTGGAATGAACTGGCGGTAATAATTCGCAAAGCCCAGAAATCGCTGTATAGCGCGCAGTCCCACTGGGCGAGGCCACTGAAGAACCGCCGACAGCTTGGCAGGATCCATACGAAGGCCTTTGTCCGAGATGACATAGCCGAGAAATGGAATACTCTGCTGATGGAACAGACACTTTTCCAGCTTGGCATAGAGACGATTGGTCCTTAATCGACTGAGTACTTGTCGTACTTGGACTTGGTGGGTCTCAAGGTCCGGAGAAAACACGAGGATATCGTCCAGATAGACCACCACACAGACATAAAGCAAGTCTCTAAAGATGTCATTCACGAACTCCTGAAAGACGGCTGGTGCATTACAGAGTCCGAACGGCATCACCAGATATTCGAAGTGTCCATCACGGGTATTAAAAGCGGTCTTCCATTCATCCCCTTGGCGGATACGAATGAGGTTGTAAGCCCCACGAAGATCCAACTTGGAGAAGATCTTGGCTCCACGAAGGCGGTCAAACAACTCAGTGACCAATGGCAACGGATAACGGTTCTTAACCGTGATTTTGTTAAGACCGCGATAGTCTATGCATGGTCGGAGTGACCCGTCCTTTTTGGTCACAAAGAAAAAACCTGCACCAGCCGGGGAGGAAGACTTGCGTATAAATCCCCTCTGCAGATTTTCTCGGATATAGTCCGACATGGCTGAGGTTTCTGGTACAGAAAGCGGATACACACGACCCCGTGGGGGAGAAGTGCCCGGCAACAGATCCACAGGACAATCGTAGGGGCGGTGAGGTGGCAACGTCTCAGCTTGCTTCTTTGAGAAGACATCACGAAAGTCCTTATAACATGCCGGAAGACCCTCCAGGGCCTTAAGGGACACAGAAGAGACCAGAACTGGCACAGGACGAGGCAAATCCACACAACGAGATTGGCAGTCGGGTCCCCACCGAAGGATCTCCCCCGTCTTCCAGTCAAGAACGGGTGCGTGGCACTGCAACCAAGGTAGACCCAACAGGATGGAGGATGTGGAACGTGGAAGCACATAAAAGGACAGGTTCTCCTTGTGCAGCACACCGACTTGCATAGACAGTGGCTTGGTGCGGTAGTGGACCGGGTCAGAAAGGATTTGTCCACTGACGGAGGAGATGACCAACGGCCTTTCAAGACAGACCACAGGAAGGTGATGCCGGGAGACCAAGGCGGCATCCACGAAGTTCCCCGCGGAGCCTGAGTCCAAGAAGGCAGAGACCTGGATCTGGGTGCCGGTACCCACGCTGAGAAGCACCGGTATCATCAAACGTGGAGAAGCTTTGCTCACACCTAGGGACGCTTCTCCCAAGAACCCTAGGTGCTGGCGTTTCCCGAAGGTTGGGGACGGATTGGGCAAGACCCCAGGAAGTGTCCAGGACTGGCACAGTAGAAGCAGAGGTTTCCCTGACGCCTTCTGATACGCTCCTGGGGAGAGAGTCTGAGCCTGTCCACCTCCATAGGCTCCTCCACGGGTGGTACATCTGGGGGCTGGAGCGGTCTTTGAAAAGCTGGAGCCAGGCGAGGCAATCGTCGTGGGCGAACTTGCGGTTGCTCTAGGCGTAATTCCTCAGCACGTTCTCTAAATCGCACATCAATCCGGGTGGCTAAGGTGATAAGACCACCCAGGGTAGACGGCAGATCCCGAGCGGCCAGAGCGTCTTTAATATGAGGGGCAAGTCCCTTCTTAAAGGTTGCGGACAGGGCCGCATCGTTCCAGGAGAGTTCCGTGGCCAAGGTACGGAACTGGACCGCATACTCTCCCACGGATGAGCCCCCCTGGCGGAGATTCAACAGCGCAGTCTCGGCAGAAGAGGCCCGTGCAGGTTCCTCAAAAACGGACCGGAACTCCGCCAGAAATGCAGTGAGATTGTCTGTGACCGGGTCGTCTCTGTCCCAGAGAGGAGTAGCCCAGGCCAGGGCCTTACCAGAGAGAAGGCTGACGATGAAGGCCACCTTGGAACGCTCCGTGGAGAATTGAGACGGCATCAACTCAAAATGCAGGGAGCACTGGGTTATGAAGCCCCTGCAAGACTTGGGATCACCATCATACTTCCCGGGCATAGACAGCCGTAGCCTCGGTTCAGCGGCGGGAGGAGAAGCCGGGATAGCGGGAGCCACTGGAGCGGCCTCAGGAACCTGTTGTTGCTGCTGGGTGGCCAGCAGCTGCTGCAGCATGGCGGTAACCTGTTCCAGCTGTTGGCGTTGAGCGACAATCTCTCGGGATTGTTGACCCACGATGGCAGCCAGAGTCGGCCGAGTAGGAAGCGGCACCTCAGCGGGATCCATGGCCGGATCTTACTGTCAGGCTTAGAGGTTGTGGATCCTCTGAACCACTGCGGACGATGGCACAAGCCACTACCTGGGACCGGAGTCTAAGTGGCACCCGGTTTTCACCAGAGCCCGCCGCAAAGCGGGTTGGACTTGCTGCGGCGTGGTACCACCAGGTCGTTCCACAGGCGTGACTTGTCCGCAGTGGCAGCCAAGGTCGACCTTCAGGCCACCAAGAAAAAGCTAGGCCCCGTTGGGGGATGTTGCACTTGCATTATACAATGCAGGACACCGGGTTCTGATTACCGATCGCTTGCATTTCCATGGAAAGGCATATGCATTTGGGCCTAAACCCCCGTACCCGTTTACAAACGCAGTACTAGCGGGATGTGTGACCACACCTTAAAGAGGATATCTCTGTCACCAGATTTTGACCACCACTAACAATTTTGCTGATAAAGGGTTACAAGTCCATCCATAGAACCTAAATTAGCGCCAGTGGGGCACTGTCCTTATCACAGACGTTTTTCGATAGCAAAGTAGCTTTTCAGGATCATCCCTTGTATCTGTGGACTACTTCCCTCTCAGGCTGGCTATGAACCATGCCCAAATATTGTGACGGGAAAGCTCTGTGTCTCTTCAAATCCGGCGCTGGCATCCTGTACTTAGGAGACCCCTCGTTAATATTCTACTCAGACTATAAAGGCTCTATGTACAGATGGGTAAATTGTGTCAATTTTCTTAAACGTTGCCTGTGTTACATTCATGACATGTGACCAGTGACATCCATTGTTAAGAAAGGGTTCACTGACGGCCCCTCCTTTTTATAGAAATGTCACATTAGAGCCCCAGTGTCCACGGGTGGTCCCGCGATCCCCGTCCGGATCGGGGCTCACCCGTGCCGTCGGTCCCCGCCAGCGCACCGCACGCGCTACTCACGGGTCCCGGCTCCTGCCCCTCCGGCGTCGGCTCCGTCTGCAGCTTCCTCGTCCCTTCGGCTGTGCGCGCGCGTCTCCGACAGCTAGGCGCGCGCGCGGCAGTTCTGTAAATTTAAGGGCAGCGCGCCAATTGGCGCTGGCCTTTTCCCTTTAATTTTTAACCCTGCCTCTTCCTGTTACCCTTGCGGATCTTTGTGCCTTGCGCCCTAGAGAAAGCTGTATTTGATGCCTTGTGCTGTTCTTGAGATTTCCTGTTGTGACCCCATTCCGTTTCTGACTACGCTCCTTGCGCCGTCCTGACTGTTGCTACGACTTTGACTACGAACCTGTGCTGCCCGTCCTGACCTCCTGCCTGACCCCGACTACGAGATTGCCTGCCGATTCTTACCTATTTGTACATAGTAATGAGGTCTCCCCTCAGTCGTCTTTTTTCTAATCTGAATAATCCAAAATCTGTCATTGTATTCTAGTCCCCCCATTCCCTTAACAATCGTGGTTGCTCTCCTCTGCACCCGTTTCAGTTCTATTATGTCCTTTTTATACACCGGTGCCCAAAACTGTGCATATTTTTCCATGTGTGGTCTGACCAGGCATTTGTATAAGGGCAAAACTATGTCTTTATCATGAGAATCTATTCCTCTCTTGATACATCCCATGATTTTATTTGCTTTAGCAGCAGCTGCCTGGCTCTGGTCACTAAAATGAGGTTTATCCTCCACCAATACCCCCAAGTCCTTTTCTGCTCCAGTTTTACCAAGTAATTGACTGTTTAGAACATAGTTGTACTTTTTGTTTCCATGGCCCAAGTGCATAACTATCACTAAGCCAATTATTTACCCAAATACACAGATTTTCCCCTAGTCCCAGCAGTCTCATTTTATGTACCAACCTTTTATGCGGCACAGTGTCAAATGCCTTTGAAAAGTCCAGATATACAACATCCACAGCGTCCCCCAGATCCAGTCTGGAATTTACTTCCCCATAGAAGCCAATCAGATTAGTCTGACAGGACCGATCTCTTAGCACAGCTTTGACAGTTATTTAATAGGTGTCTGTGCTGGGATTGTGTTGCACGCGATCGGATTGTGGTGTAGCTGCGCTGCTTTCATGCAACAGAAATCGGGGGGCGTGCCGTCGGAAAATCCGACTGATTGGGACTGAGCGCCCGATTTACTATTCAAATTGTGTTTTAAGACAATGCACTTGTCAGGCTTAGAGGTTGTGGATCCTCTGAACCACTGCGGACGATGGCACAAGCCACTACCTGGGACCGGAGTCTAAGTGGCACCCGGTTTTCACCAGAGCCCGCCGCAAAGCGGGTTGGACTTGCTGCGGCGTGGTACCACCAGGTCGTTCCACAGGCGTGACTTGTCCGCAGTGGCAGCCAAGGTCGAGGTACAGAATCGGCAGGCAATCTCGTAGTCGGGGTCAGGCAGGAGGTCAGGACGGGCAGCACAGGTTCGTAGTCAGAGTCGTAGCAACAGGTCAGGACAGGCGGCAAAGGAGCGTAGTCAGAAACGGAACTGGGGTCACAACAGGAAATCTCAAGAACAGCACAAGGCATCAAAATACAGCTTTCTCTAGGGCGCAAGGCACAAAGATCCGGCAAGGGTAACAGGAAGAGGCAGGGTTAAATAATTAAAGGGAAAAGGCCAGCGCCAATTAGTGGCGCGCTGGCCCTTTAAATTTACAGAACTTGCCGCGCGCGCGCCCTAGCTGTCGGGGACGCGCGCGCACAGCCGAAGGGGACGAGGAAGCTGCAGACGGAGCCGACGCCGGAGGGGCAGGAGCCGGGACCCGTGAGTAGCGCTTGCGGTGCGCTGGCGGGGGACCGACGGCACGGGTGAGCCCGCGATCCGTGACGGGGATCGCGGGACCACCCGTGACAGCACTTATATGCACCAGGAAGAAGAAGGTGAACTCCGGCGGACCTGAGCAGGGAAGCGACACATGCAGGATATCAAGCACACGATCTTAGTCAATCACGGCACAGTGCATGATTGTCGGACACTCCAAGGAACGGGTAAGTAAATGTACCCCACTGCTTAATAACTTAATGCAAAGGTGGAGATGTATATAGGACATGACCCATATTTTATGGCATGGTGGTACCATTTGATATCGGCGTGATCAACTGCCATAAATATATCTATGGGGGATGTGATCTGACCTTAAATTGAGACAACTGTCTAGTTCTACACTGCACTGGTTTAAAGACACATTAAATGGGTTTTCCAGGCTTTAAAAAGAAATTATAAATTGGAATGGGGGATCTATAAGAACAAAAAAACGAATTGTTACCTCCTCCGGCCCTCAACTTGTCCTGCACCACCACCTATCTGTCCCATAACCCTGTTTGTTTACAGAGCTAGGTGCTCCTTTCCAAAAACTTGTGTTCTCCTAATGCTTTATCCGGCATGTGACAGTGGATGGATGGGTGTTTCTGCCTCTGTAAACAAACAGGAGCACGGCGCTGTAGGACGGTGACGGCAGAACAACAGGCGCGCCGGAGGAGGTAAGTATAGGTTTTTTACAGGCCCCCCAGAGCAGACAGATAGTATTTTTAAACCCCTTTAATACCTCTCCTCCAAAGTGTTTTGTTACATTCAAAAACATGATAGTAGCAAGGATTATATGTGACCCATAAAATACATTTTAGAGCAGATAGTAGATTTGTCTTCCTTTGGCTCTGAGCGTTCATGTTTGGGTTTTATTCTCCCGGCATATGGGATGAATGATGGGAACATTTGCTGGCCGCCACTGCGTAGTCAGAAGGTACGGTCACTTGCTATGTAGATTAATAGCATATTTTCATCTGTTGTACTAACGAACGTGAGTCTTTATAGAAATCTGTTTATTTAAGACATAAACCAAGATATGCTAATGACACAAGATTTTTTCCACTGAGTATTGTCATCCCCAAGCTAATGATTTGTAGGATGCGTAGATATACATTGTGCAGTAGATAAAAGCAGGTTCTTTAGACGGTTATTAAACACACAATATACAAACGATGCGACCCCCATTTACACAGCACAATGCAAAGTACAGTGAGGAATGATCATTTAAATGGAAATTTACCATGAAAATCCATCATGATAAACCAGGGACACTAACTTATAGTCCAGGCACCGGGACTGTGGTAATCTAATTATATTTGTTATCCATTGCCTCCTTCCTTCTAAAATCAACTTTTAACATTATGCTAACATTATGCTAATGACCTGAGGGACTCTGTCGGCATCACCAGAACTCCTCACTGCTGCTGATTCACAGGCTGTTACAATGAACACAGCAGGACTTCCCTCCCCCTACGGACTGAGCCCTCTGCATACATGGTGGAAGTTGACTGCATTATGCATTCAACACCCACCACGAATGAGACTCCAGGACCTGTCATTTGGAAGGATCTATAACAGATCCCTAACAATTCTCCACATACTGTAATACTATAGTATTACAGTATAAAGTAGGAATGAACAAACCCTTTGGGTGTCTAAAGAGTAATAAAAAAAAGAAAGAAAAATAATAAACATTTTTAAACACCTTGCCCTACAACTAATATAAAAATAAATCAAAAATAAAATCAAAAACATGTTCAGTATAGTCGCATCTGAAAAGTTCCGATCTATAAACAAATAAAAACGGTTATTCCTGGTGGTAAACCCAGTAATAGAAAATAACGCCCAAATATTTGAAACACAACTATTTTGGCATTTTGCCACAGCCAAAAAATGTAAGAAAAAGTGATCAGGTTGCACAGTGTCTACAAGAATATGGCGCAAATGTGTTTTTTGGAATTTTTGTACAGCTTCCTGCATAGACTATGAAATCCTGTCACTAGGACGTACAATTTGTTACACATAAAACAAGCCCTTCTACAGCACTGTCACTGTCACTCATAAAAAAGTTATGGATTTTTAACCCCTTAATCATTTTAGCAAACTTTCGTACATGGCAGTTTAATGGCCATGACTTTTTGTATGCTACCTGAAAAAGTTTAGCAGTGCTTTATTTTCGGGACATATAAGCCTAGTTAAACGTAATAATTTTTTTTTTATTTGTGGTAAAA
The DNA here is from genome assembly GCA_019512145.1 of Engystomops pustulosus. Classification (NCBI taxonomy): domain Eukaryota; kingdom Metazoa; phylum Chordata; class Amphibia; order Anura; family Leptodactylidae; genus Engystomops; species Engystomops pustulosus. The sequence goes on from CM033643.1 coordinate 188,897,130, forward strand.
AGTTGAAAAAAGGCTTTATTTTTATGTAATTTTTAGTATATATATATATTTTGTGAGGGCTGATGTTGATTGGGGCTATTCTGGGCCTTATCAGTCATGTGACCGCCGGGTCTATAGAGCCGGCTCTGCTCCCCCCTGCATTGCGCTACTTCAGCGCGATGCTGGGAGCAGGGTCGTAACTACAGTGGTAGCAGTCATAGTGGCTGCTATGGGGCCCACAGTATCAGGGGGCCCTGTTATCCAACTTAACACACTAAAAAATGGTGAATGTGTACTATTATATACATATTATGCTGCACATTGTACATCACAATAGTCAGAAAGTGACGGCAGGACTAGGGATCTCTCATCTCTAGCTTCCTGCCATCTACTTCCCCCATGGGGTCTGCAGTTACTGGGACAGATATGTGGCCTAAACCACCTGGGATAAGAAGACTGCCTGACGAATGGGTTAGGGGGGCCCCAGTCAGAAGTCTGCTATGGGACCCAGCCTCTTCTAGTTACGCCCCTGGCTGGGAAGAGTGAAGAAGGGAGAACTGGTATTAAATCGCATCTCCCTAGGGGCTCCAGATGTCTCTGACACCCGGAAGCCCAGTCTCCATCGAATATTGGGTGTGCAGTAGAAAACTGCAGTGACATCTAGAGTCAGTGGGCCGTCAGAGAGGAGTTAAAGACAGGGAGTGAAAAATGGAAATGCAAAAAACTAAAAAAACGTGTTAAAGTTATAAATTTCGTGTGTAGTCAGATGACCAAAAACAGAAATAAAATAACATAAAGAAGCCACAATTTATAACCAATTGTACCCTGAAGGGGAATGTTCAGTACAACTGATCAGCTGCCAACATAAAGGGCAAATGCCTCGATTGGAGGCTTTTCTCTCCAGGATTTCCCTATTCAGAATATTTGTTCCCTGATAACACCTATTCATTGTGTCTTTTCTATTAATACTATAAATTTTCTAAAATAAACATTAAACCGTGGGTCCCAATTATGTGCTGTATAATTAAGAATATTGTATGAATATAGTGTTTGCACAGCAAACACGGGTCCTGGGGATAAAAATAAATCATAGACCAACATTCAGTGATCCAACAGCTATTCATGTATTTGCAAGCTATGGTTATAATCAGGGCCGATTCTAGCATATTTGCTGCCTGAGGCGAAAACTAAAATGCTGCCCCCCCTTTCAGTAGCCACTCCCATTCCATTATCCACACCAGGTTCAGTAAATACTGAAAACTTTACTAACAATTAACATCCCCACAGGCAGGATCACTGAGGGTGCTGTCACACGTTGCAGTTAAAACTGCATTGCAATCAGCTTTGAGGTGGTTTTAGGTGCAGTTTTGTGGAACAAGTGTCCCCTTCAAAATCAAATTAAATCGTTCAGTTCATGTCTTTCACCTGTTAAATTAACAAAACTGCACCTAAAACCACCTCAAAGCTGATTGCAATGCAGTTTTAACTGCAACGTGTGACCGCACCCTGAGGGTGTGGTCACACGTTGCGTTTAACACATACATTTAAAAACGCATTGCAACAGCTGAAGAGAGATTTCCCTATTTAAACTTGCTCTTAACACTTGCGTTTACAAAAAGCAAATTTAAACGGGTGCATTTTGTAAACACACATGTTAACAGTTGGCCGCCCCCTGACACTGTGTGACTGACTACAGGATCTGAGAGGGGCTGGTCTGAGTATTTCAGAAACTGCTGATCTACTGGGATTTTCATGCACAACCATCTCTAGGGTTTACAGAGAATGGTCCGAAAAAGAAAAAACATCCAGTGAGCGGCAGTTCTGTGGGCGGAAATGCCTTGTTGATGCCAGAGGTCAGAGGAGAATGGGCAGACTGGTTCGAGCTGATAGAAAGGCAACAGTGACTCAAATCGCCACCCGTTACAACCAAGGTAGGCAGAAGAGCATCTCTGAACGCACAGTACGTCGAACTTTGAGGCAGATGGGCTACAGCAGCAGAAGAACACACCGGGTGCCACTCCTTTCAGCTAAGAACAGGAAACTGAGGCTACAATTTGCACAAGCTCATCGAAATTGGACAGTAGAAGATTGGAAAAACGTTGCCTGGTCTGATGAGTCTCGATTTCTGCTGCGACATTCGGATGGTAGGGTCAGAATTTGGCGTCAACAACATGAAAGCATGGATCCATCCTGCCTTGTATCAACGGTTCAGGCTGGTGGTGGTGGTGTCATGGTGTGGGAAATATTTTCTTGGCACTCTTTGGGCCCCTTGGTACCAATTGAGCATCGTTGCAAGGCCACAGCCTACCTGAGTATTGTTGCTGACCATGTCCATCCCTTTATGACCACAATGTACCCAACATCTGATGGCTACTTTCAGCAGGATAATGGGCCAGGTCATAAAGCTGGAATCATCTCAGACTGGTTTCTTGAACATGACAATGAGTTCACTGTACTCAAATGGCCTCCACAGTCACCAGATCTCAATCCAATAGAGCATCTTTGGGATGTGGTGGAACGGGAGATTCGCATCATGGATGTGCAGCCGACAAATCTGCGGCAACTGTGTGATGCCATCATGTCAATATGGACCAAAATCTCTGAGGAATGCTTCCAGCACCTTGTTGAATCTATGCCACGAAGAATTGAGGCAGTTCTGAAGGCAAAAGGGGGTCCAACCCGTTACTAGCATGGTGTACCTAATAAGAAGGAGCTTTAGAATATCACTCCTTGTCTAGAAGAACCAATTTAAAGAACCAATTCTTCAAACAAAGTCATTATGGCAATTATTCTCATGAAAAGTGTTATGGGAGATCTGTAAAATAAGGGGTTTTCTTCCAATTGAAGCAAATTACAATAAACACCCCCTAAAAATAAAAAATTAAAGCCTGCAGGGAAACTTCAGCTGTGAGCAGTGTCGGACTTGGAAACCTTGGGCCCACCAGTAAAATCTGATCTTGGGGCCACCACAGCTATACGTTTGTTACATAATCTATTAATTTAATCACCGGTGGGCCACCTCACTCAGGGGCCCACCGGTGGATCCACCTGTTCACCAGTCCGAGCCTGGCTCTGAGACACAGTCCATGTTATGAGAGGTGGAAGATAGACATCAGTGGGACTACATATTGAATAGAGGGCAGATTGACTGGCATAGATTTCAGTTATAACCTATGTCAATTTTTTGTTGCAGGTTATTGCAAATTGGCAGGCCAGGGTATTCCTTGCTTCCTTGCCCTGGCCTGAATTGTTCCGCACCAAATTTTGTGGCGCACATGGTGCAAATGGACAAAAAAAAGTCTATGTTGTCTGTGATATATTGGCTTCAGTGTCTCTTTGCATGTATGTACTCCTCTATGTGTCCTCTGGATCATAAAGGGAACCTGTCGCCAAATAATCATAGGCCAAGTCATTCAATCTGCAGGAATTATGCTATAGAGCAGACGGAACTTTGAAGATTATACTGTGTCCTTTCTGCAGGCACTGAAATATAGAGGCAGAGCAGGCAGGCAGAGCATTATAAAGCAAGAAGAGCTGAGCCGATTGTACACAGTGTCCTATCTGCAGGCAGCATGGTAAAGAGCGGGAGGAGCTGAGCTGATTGTACACAGTTTTCTATCTGCAGGGAGCATATTATAGAGCAGGAGGAGCTGAGCAGATTGTACACAGTGTCCTATCTGCAGGCAGCATGTTAGGCCCCTTTCTCAAGGCCGTATACAGCAGAATGTATACAGGCACTATGTGCAGTTTGCCTGTGCCCTGCACTGCTCTGGAAGTGAGCACCATTTTTTTTGTGCACTTTGTTAATGCTGGAGAATTGTGGCACATTTCAGTAATAAATGTGGCACAAACTCCGACTACGCACTAGGCAACAGTGACTCAAATCGCCACCCGTTACAACCAAGGTAGGCAGAAGAGCATCTCTGAACGCACAGTACGTCGAACTTTGAGGCAGATGGGCTACAGCAGCAGAAGAACACACCGAGTGCCACTCCTTTCAGCTAAGAACAGGAAACTGAGGCTACAATTTGCACAAGCTCATCGAAATTGGACAGTAGAAGATTGGAAAAATGTTGCCTGGTCTGATGAGTCTCGATTTCTGCTGCGACATTCGGATGGTAGGGTCAGAATTTGGCGTCAACAACATGAAAGCATGGATCCATCCTGCCTTGTATCAACGGTTCAGGCTGGTGGTGGTGGTGTCATGGTGTGGGAAATATTTTCTTGGCACTCTTTGGGCCCCTTGGTACCAATTGAGCATCCTGTATATAACCCCTATCATGGCTTGTTTCCTCTCCTGTATATAACCTCCTAACATGACTTGTTTCTTCTCCTGTATATAACTCACCTCACATGGTTTTTATTCTCTCTTGTATATAATCTCTCACATGGCTTGTATCCTCTCCTGTATATAACCCCCTCACATGGCTTGTATCCTCTCCTGTATATAACCCCCTCACATGGCTTTTATTCTCTCCTATATAAAACCCTCTCAGATGGCTTGTGTCCATGGGGATTTGAGACATTTGCAACAAAAAGTCAACAAAAAATAAAGCCAAAATATGCCCCTCCATGACAGGAAAAACTAAACATGCATCACAAGAAAAAAGACATGACCATACATAAGGCACAAAAGGGACTGTCAGGCTTAGAGGTTGTGGATCCTCTGAACCACTGCGGACGATGGCACAAGCCACTACCTGGGACCGGAGTCTAAGTGGCACCCGGTTTTCACCAGAGCCCGCCGCAAAGCGGGTTGGACTTGCTGCGGCGTGGTACCACCAGGTCGTTCCACAGGCGTGACTTGTCCGCAGTGGCAGCCAAGGTCGAGGTACAGAATCGGCAGGCAATCTCGTAGTCGGGGTCAGGCAGGAGGTCAGGACGGGCAGCACAGGTTCGTAGTCAGAGTCGTAGCAACAGGTCAGGACAGGCGGCAAAGGAGCGTAGTCAGAAACGGAACTGGGGTCACAACAGGAAATCTCAAGAACAGCACAAGGCATCAAAATACAGCTTTCTCTAGGGCGCAAGGCACAAAGATCCGGCAAGGGAAACAGGAAGAGGCAGGGTTAAATAATTAAAGGGAAAAGGCCAGCGCCAATTAGTGGCGCGCTGGCCCTTTAAATTTACAGAACTTGCCGCGCGCGCGCCCTAGCTGTCGGGGACGCGCGCGCACAGCCGAAGGGGACGAGGAAGCTGCAGACGGAGCCGACGCCGGAGGGGCAGGAGCCGGGACCCGTGAGTAGCGCTTGCGGTGCGCTGGCGGGGGACCGACGGCACGGGTGAGCCCGCGATCCGTGACGGGGATCGCGGGACCACCCGTGACAGGGACCTTGCAAAAGTTTCAATTATACACCAAAGAAAAAAAAACCTGAGATACATGTCCGCCTATGTCTAATTCCTCAACGATTAAACAGTTAGAATGTCAGTGAGAGCATTAGGCCAAAAATATAGGAGCTGTGACATTTTGATTGTGCAGTGAAAGCCTTGAAAACTACGTCCTTAAGAAAATACCAGATACCAAAAGTATTACCAGATAATACATTACATGGTATTATCCACTAGTAATTACATATTGTCCTGCAGATAATGAGCCTCATACAGATCTGTACATGGAAATATCCAACAGAAAATCAAGCCCTGACTTGTAGAAGGAGGGGAGGAAAGAAGTAAAACGAAAAAACAATAAAGACATCTAAAATTATCTGTTCACGGTAGGTTCATTACAGTATATATTGGGGCTCATTTACTAAGAGTCTGAACGCCGCTCTTTAGTAGGGTTTCCTGAATATTTCGGCTTGGCGCCGAATTTCCCCAGGTTTTTGGCGCATCGGCGCATCGAGGCTGTTGGACAACCCGACTGATTCGGAAAAAACGCGGAATTTAAAAAACGAATTGTGTCGCAAGACCAAGCACTCACATGTAACAGGAAGAAGCAGGTGAACTCCGGCGGACCTCGGCGCAGCAGCGAAACATGCAGGAATTCGGGCACACGACCTTTGTGAATCGCGGCAGACCCGAATCCTCGTCGGACAACGCACTACGGGATCGGGCCAGGACCAGGTAAGTAAATGTGCCCCATTATATATAGGAAAATAGTATGTATCATCCATGCGTCATGATGAGTTGTTCACAGTAGATGGCGCCCCCTACCTGACTGCTCTGGTGCCTCAAGGCTCCTTTGAGGTTCTGCTGTAATAAAAAGAGAACAATTAATATAATTTCTTTATACTCATCATACAACTTCTTATTTAAAATGTAGACAGCAGGTTTTACTGGAAGACTCTTAGTTTGTTCTCAGAGATCGCAAATTATATCCAAATAATATAAATGACCCAAGTTACAAAATGCTATAGTATAAAAGGAATATATCACATTGCAGTTATCAAATGTATAGAATCGCTGGGAAATTAAAATGTTAAGTTACCTGAAGTTAGGTATCATTTACCCCAGACGTTTGGGTAACATAAACTTATTATACTTACTACTAGGCCAAAGTGTCAATGGCACGAAGAATTGAGGCAGTTCTGAAGGCAAAAGGGGGTCCAACCCGTTACTAGCATGGTGTACCTAATAAGAAGGAGCTTTAGAATATCACTCCTTGTCTAGAAGAACCAATTTAAAGAACCAATTCTTCAAACAAAGTCATTATGGCAATTATTCTCATGAAAAGTGTTATGGGAGATCTGTAAAATAAGGGGTTTTCTTCCAATTGAAGCAAATTACAATAAACACCCCCTAAAAATAAAAAATTAAAGCCTGCAGGGAAACTTCAGCTGTGAGCAGTGTCGGACTTGGAAACCTTGGGCCCACCAGTAAAATCTGATCTTGGGGCCACCACAGCTATACGTTTGTTACATAATCTATTAATATAATCACCGGTGGGCCACCTCACTCAGGGGCCCACCGGTGGATCCACCTGTTCACCAGTCCGAGCCTGGCTCTGAGACACAGTCCATGTTATGAGAGGTGGAAGATAGACATCAGTGGGACTACATATTGAATAGAGGGCAGATTGACTGGCATAGATTTCAGTTATAACCTATGTCAATTTTTTGTTGCAGGTTATTGCAAATTGGCAGGCCAGGGTATTCCTTGCTTCCTTGCCCTGGCCTGAATTGTTCCGCACCAAATTTTGTGGCGCACATGGTGCAAATGGACAAAAAAAAGTCTATGTTGTCTGTGATATATTGGCTTCAGTGTCTCTTTGCATGTATGTACTCCTCTATGTGTCCTCTGGATCATAAAGGGAACCTGTCGCCAAATAATCATAGGCCAAGTCATTCAATCTGCAGGAATTATGCTATAGAGCAGACGGAACTTTGAAGATTATACTGTGTCCTTTCTGCAGGCACTGAACTATAGAGGCAGAGCAGGCAGGCAGAGCATTATAAAGCAAGAAGAGCTGAGCCGATTGTACACAGTGTCCTATCTGCAGGCAGAGCATTATAAAGCAAGAAGAGCTGAGCCGATTGTACACAGTGTCCTATCTGCAGGGAGCATATTATAGAGCAGGAGGAGCTGAGCAGATTGTACACAGTGTCCTATCTGCAGGCAGCATGTTAGGCCCCTTTCTCAAGGCCGTATATAGCAGAATGTATACAGGCACTATGTGCAGTTTGCCTGTGCCCTGCACTGCTCTGGAAGTGAGCACCATTTTTTTGTGCACTTTGTTAATGCTGGAGAATTGTGGCACATTTCAGTAATAAATGTGGCACAAACTCCGACTACGCACTAAAAGCCCCTTTAGTTACACATTTTTTCTGTCTTATCGGACACAGAGCAGCTGGGTCCTGCGTCACTGGCGCAGACACTTTATAAATACATGTACAAGCAGTTTGCACGTTCTTTTCAGTGCAAACTGGCGCAAATGCTTTCCTAAATGTGGGCGATTGTGTTATGGAGCTGGAGATTGATACATAGTTTTGTTAGAAACTTTCCATGTGTTCATTGAGGCAAACTCTGGATGCTCTCTCATACAGGGAAGGCTTTTGATCCCTTAGCAGAACCACCCCACTGGACTCCTGAGCCTATTATTAGAGGAATTAATTTAAATGAATGAAATACTGCAGCAATGCTTCAACATTTTAAATGAAAAAAACTATACTTTGTAACTGGGTGCTTGCTGACTGTACTGTCTCTTTAGAGACACAGACTACATATCACTAGTCCAACCTATCAGCATCTTCTTTGTGCCATAATGGTGCGGTTTGAAGTGGCCTGGGGGTTCACAGCATGCAAATGGGCACATAGTTTCATCTCAAGTGCCTCAAGGATGCTGCTATATAAAATTCATTTCCAGCATCATCTACCTCATTTAGCACACATCAGTCTCTTCACATTTGCCAATATTGTTTCTCCTTATAATACGTAAGTAATTAGTTCCTTCTCATTCAGATGAGAGCTTTTACTCACTATGATATCATTGAGATGCTCCAAAAGAAATTCTGAGTCACTGAGAAGGTTGTGTTCCACCATTGAGATCAATGAAGTCAATGCTTTTCCCAAATGCTTTTCATTTGTGATGAATGCATCAATATTCCATGGAAAATAAAGAAGACAGAATCACATGGATATGTACACGCAATCTACCTTCATTGAGAATAAATACACAATCTACCTACATACATGAGAGCAGTAAGAATATATACACAATCTACCTACATACATGACAGCAGTTACAATATATAAACAATCTACCTACATACATGAATCTACCTATATACATGAGGTCAGTGAGAATATATATGCAATCTACCTACATGCATGAGATCAGATGACAGAATCACATGGATTCATTGAGAATATATATGCAATCTACCTACATACATGAGATCAGAAGACAGAATCACATGGATATGTACACACAATCTACCTTCATTGAGAATATATACACAATATACCTACATATTTGAGATCAGTTAGAATATAAAAAATAATAATTTATTTATTTATATAGCACACAATGATTACACAGCGTGGCACAGAGCTTGCCAAATCTGTCCCTGTCCCCAATGGGGCTTACAACCTACCAGTATGTTTTGGAGTGTGGGAGGAAACTAAAGGACCTGGAAGATACCCACGCAAACATGGAGAGAACATACAAGCTCTTTGCAGATGTTGACCCTGGGACTTGAACCCAATTCCCCAGCACTGCAAGACTGTAATGCTAACCATTAAACTACCGTGCTGCCCTGTATAGACAATCTACCTACATACATGAGGTCAGTGAGAATATATACACAATCCACCTACATACATGAGAACAGTTAGAATATATACACAATATACCTAAATACATGAGGTCAGTGAGAATATATACACAATCTACCTTCATACATGAGATCAGTAAGAATATACACACAATCTACCTACATACATGAGGTGAGTGAGAATATATACACAACCTACCCACATATATCAGATCAGTTACAATATATACACAATCCACCTACATACATGAGGTCAGTGAGAATATATACACAATCTATCTACATACATGAGATCAGTAAGAATATATACACAATCTACCTAAATACATGAGGTCAGTGAGAATATATACACAATCTACCTTCATACATGAGATCAGTAAGAATATATACACAATCTACCTACATATTTGAGATCAGTTAGAATATATACACAGTCTACCTACATACATGAGGTCAGTGAGACTATATACACCATCTACCTAAATACATGAGGTCAGTGAGAATATATACACAATCTACCTAAATACATGAGGTCAGTGAGACTATATACACAATCTACCTACATATTTGAGATCAGTTAGAATATATACACAGTCTACCTACATACATGAGGTCAGTGAGACTATATACACCGTCTACCTACATATTTGAGATCAGTTAGAATATATACACAGTCTACCTACATACATGAGGTCAGTGAGACTATATACACCATCTACCTAAATACATGAGGTCAGTGAGACTATATACACAATCTACCTACATATTTGAGATCAGTTAGAATATATACACAGTCTACCTACATACATGAGGTCAGTGAGACTATATACACAATCTACCTACATACATGAGATAAGTGAAATGTCCTCCTTATTTTAGGCTGGTGATTGAGGATATTGAAATCTCCCAAGGGTGCCCATATTGTTATTATTAGATAAATTTAACACATGATTGGACGGATAATAGAAGCAAGGATTGGAAGTGACAGCATGAAAACAAAAAAGACATGTCTGTGGTTCTCCGCAGATGCGTTGCGGCGGTCTTGTGTGGTGGTTATATGAGGCTGTCCACCCTATTCAGAGGCGGCCTTTATTCTCTCATCATATTTTCTAATGAGTAAAACTAAATAGAATGAATACTGTGATCAGTCTGTTTGTCGACCTCTGAAAGACCTCCGCAGTAAAATGATGTTGTCAGCTCCTGTCCTCACATCCAATACGTTCTGCCTTTCACTTCCCTGCAGCCCAAACAAAAGGCACACAACAATATCAATTAATCATGCAGCAGGCAAACAAGGAGATTTATTCCACTACAAATAGCCTCACAGAGAGATGCTGAATGGCTGTGATTAGCATGTGAAAAGAGAAGCAAAACTCCACAGTTCAACAGCTAAAGAGCAATTTGATGGGGCTGGGATGGGGAAATTACTTGATTAGTGTCTGTGGTAGAGATCACAATTAGAGCACCTCAGTCATGAATCCTGACGAGGAAGCACAGCCCAGCTAAAATACAGCCATAGTATTGAAGAGCACGAAATCTGTTATGGCCAAATAATCCCAGATAGGGAATGTTCACCTGCATAACCATCAGAGCGCTCGCTCCGCAATGCCCGTCACTTGTATTTACACACAAGATACAAATGTAGTAAAACTGATTGTGTTGTTTATCAGATTCTAACGCGCTAGCATCCGGTATAGTAATATCCTTATCACTGGATAAATGGACCGTCTCACATTAAAGCTGCTTTAACACAAGTCTAAGGGCTTATTCACATTTTCTTTATGTTTTTTATATGCATCCGTTTAGAATCTATTGTTGCAAATGTTTTTTTTTTTTTAACTGTTGGTTTAGCATTAGGGCTCTTTCACATTGGCGTTGTTTTTCATATCTGTGCTATGGTGATTTCCATGGATGCCTTACAGAGTGTTTTCACAATGTTTTTTTTTTTCAAGGATCCGTTGTCAGTGAAAAAAATTATTAAACCTGTCTGTTGTCTTTTAAGCCCCTTCCACACTGGCGTTTTTCACGCGCGAGTTCTGCGCGTGCTTTTGACGCGCCAGGACGCATTGCACTCTGGTCCCATTGATCAATGGTTTTCTTCATGAGTGTTTTTAACGAGCGTGCTTGCGTTCGTTTTCTACGCGAAGTCAAATCGCTAGCATGCTCTACTTTTGAGGGTTCCACGCGGCGTTTTCCCGCCCCATTCAAGTCTATGGAGATGCATCAGAAAGCATTGCACTCGCAATCATTGCAAGTTGCAGCGAATGTTGCAACTGACGTTTTAAAGTAAGGGTTGATAGGGTGACCAGAATAAACATTATTTCCCCGATCTGCGATCGAGCATTAATTAAAAACAAATAACACAAATGAAGAAAGTGAAGAAGTAGAATAAAAACATGGAACACAGTGAACACAGTGAACACAGGATCTTACGATAAAAACCACAGCTGAGACACAGTTGCAGGAATAGATTACAGCATGTTCGGCCCAAACAAGCAGGAAAACCAACCACCTCCTAACCTCTACTTCTCTACCTATGTACCCCCTCCACCAAACCCCCCTATCTTCCCCCCTCGCCGACCCCTCTATCCACCTCAGCCCTTATCTAAATCCCCCCTCAGAGATACGCCCTACCCCCTTTCTACCTCTCCTTCTCCATAACCCCTCTTATCCCCCCTCTTTCCCTATCACCACTCTACACCTCTTTTCCATTTTCCTCCTCAATCCCCTAACTACCCCCGCCTTGTTACTTATATTTAATTGTCTGGGAGATACCGCGCGAAACGGTGCGCCCAAATAGCATGTGAAGAACACTATATATGTGTGAAAACATTGCAGATGTAGTTTAAACATCTGCAATGTGTTCTTCACACACATATATATGTTCTTCACATGCTATTTTGTTTGCGCCGTCCGCGGTATCTCCGACATAGTAAAGCAATGTGGCGAAATCTGTAACTATTCTGGCACTGTGGTTCGTGCACACTGTGTTTTTATCTTAAAATGATCCTGTGTTTCACTGGGGTTCACTGTGTTCATGTTTTATTCTATTTTCACGTTTCTTCACATCTGCTAACTTGTAGCGGGAGATAATATACGCGCGGACACAGTGTGAAGAATATCGCAGATGTTGCAATTTATCAGAAAGACATATTTTTAATTAAATAACCCAGTTTAATCCCAAACCATGGTCCTTTGAAAAATGCTCGAGTCTCCCATGAATCGCGCGGTGAAAAATGCGCCGAAAAACGCAAAAAAACGCCTTAACAACACGCGCGAAAAAGCGCAAAAACCGCTATTACTCCAAGGAAAAAATGGACAATAAACGCAGGCAAAAACGCAGTTTTTCACGCATTGCACCATGACCTGAAACGCAACGCTAGTGTGGAAGGGGCCTAACTGATGCAGATCAATGAAGGCAATAGAAGGTTATGGGTCCGCAAAAAAAAAAGCTGAAGGTCGTTTTTTTTCACTGGTGGAGTTTGCAAACAAGTTGTGATACTTTCTAACCAATGTTAGAAATGTTAGGGTTTTTTTTTCTGGACAAAATTCTCTGAAACTTCTTTTGGACTGGATATGCTTGTTTGGATTTAATCCTGCATCATGTTATTAGGCTTCATGCAAGTCATGCTTGATGTTAAGGGGGTTGCTTACAAGGTAGCTCAAGAGGCAATTTTCCCTATCCATACTGAAAAACATGCTTCCATATATCCCAGAACCCCCCCATGGAGCAATCAATGGCTGTTTCTCTACATGCCTGTAAGGTGCCTTAATTGGCAAAGTTTCCGCAAGGAGAACTCATATTTCCCACCCTAATCATGGACAGCACATGGATGTAAAAGGAGGGCCGCCATCATAATGGGAAACCAAGAACTGTAGTACAGGTCCAGCCCAGAAACATGGGGCCAAGCTGCAGGTCACCGCCACTTCCTCTTCAATGCGATTGTTGTAGACCTGAAGAGTGCGAGGAGTGACAAGCGAGCCAGCTCCCAGGATTCATGTAGGAGAAATAATTTATGAAGCGCTGATACTCTGATGTGGCTTGGTTGGGTGATACCTAAAGTGTTGTGGGGAGGGGTACCAAAATTCATGTGGCAGACCCGGTTATTAAAAAGCTTTTTTTAAACATACCCCCCAAAAGTATGAATTTGTGTCTGGTTTTTTGATGAACATGAAAAAAAACGGAACCGCGATGCAAAGGACAGCGGTCTCTCTCACATCCAGCAGGATTATGGCAGTCCATGGAACAGAAATGAAGAATAAAACCTTATGCATATAGTTCTGGTAGCTGTAATTAAAAGATACTGTTAATCATACGAGCAGATACAAGCGGAGTATTATATTTGTCCGTTTATTGGAGTCTCTGTAGAATGATGAAAAATATTGTGAGGCACCTCTATATTGCAAAAGAAGCAGGATTTCCTCAGCAAGTGATATTCTCAAGTTTAATGTCCATAAAAATATAAGAGTGTTGGGTCAGCCCACTGGAAATGGTGGGGACCATTTATTTTTGACTTTCACATCATTTTTGGCAGATTTTTGCTCTTGCGTGCACCTTGCGCGCAATATTTTGCAGTTATCGGGTGCCACAAATATTGCAAACTTGTTCCGACACTTAGGCCTTTTTTTTGGGCGCATACTAACACTTCGCTCTACTTGCAAAACTTTTTGGTGCGGCAGTTAGAGCCACAAAAAGCTGTCTACAGAGTCGACTTCTCCTTCATGAATGAGAGTAAGCCGACCTTTTTGGTTTCGTGCGGTCAATTCATTAAGGGTATTCCGGGAATATGAAAGATGATACAAAAACCCTATAATCGCATATAAATAAAAGAATTTAACAAAACTAAATGTCATTAGTTACAAAATGAATGCTAAAAGTTTGATTTATGATTCACAAAATTTTATGGCCTCTTAAGTTATAACAGAGGCTGCACTGAAACACAAGTCCCAAGACTGTGCTTTAGTTCTCAGTAACCTTCTCCTCCCTCTCTGCTCTTGCCTCCGTGATGATTGTTTGTAAACAGGTTTCTTGGCTACTGTACCAGAGTTAATGATGTATAAACTGCCATCACCACCAACTGATCATACTGGATGAACTGCAACCAACTGACTACACGCTAAACACCCACCGTAGTGGTGCATCACAGACCAGCCCAGGCAGGTGCAGGTACATGGATGTGAGACATGACACAGCAGCCCATTCTTCGTTCCTGTGTATGCTCTGGCAACGGACCGCGCGGAGGCGAAATGTTAACGAGATTGATTAAAGGGCCAGTGCATGTTTAATTCTCATTACAGTCTATGTCACCAGATTTACCGCTAACGGGAGCAAAATGTTTAAATAACAAAAAATTTACATATAAGCTTGTATTTTAAGGACCCCATTGTGTATGAATATGGTATTCTTGGAATACCCCTTTTAGACCTTGTGCCACAATCTAAAAGACCAGAGTAGATGGTCGTTCGCCAAAAAACGGACCTGCACCAAAATGTGAGTGCCTCTGGTGTTTCATATAAAGTGTCTTTGCCCTCAGTGCCGTAGTAATGACGGGATTGTGCCTCTTACAGGGGAACATGAAATTCCATAATTCTTATATTGACCCTAGGGACCTGGGGAGATTATCACAAGTTCCTGAGGTAAAAACTTTCTAGCTGACCAAGGAAACCAATCAGAGCTCAGCTTTAATTTTATATAAAATTATGTTATGAGCTGAACAGCGTGAGCTAGATTGTGTTTTGCCATGGAAGGAAACTAGAACACGTTCTGCTGAGACATTTCTGAAAATAAATCGCCAGAGTGAGTTAGATCTACCATCATGGCAGGGTCTGTGCACATGGGACATGCCAAATATATGAACCCCTAAGAGTGTGGACATACACATAGTGATCGCCTCCTTCAAACAAACAAATAAAGGGGGGGAAAAAGACACGTTTCTTGTAGCAGCTTTTTCCTATTGACTGGAGTATGTCAATTTTCTGTCTTTGGTAAAAAATGGATGGCGGTCATGTTTCACATGGTGGTGTGAACGCATGTGTTTTCAAATACACCACAACAGCTGTGATAGAAAGGAGTTTTGCTCCAATTACATGCTTGTGTCAAACAATAAATTTACAAAAACGGAACGTGGGTAACGCATTGTAACACATTTGTTAATTGAAGTGTGTGACAAAGCATGGCATTACATGCTAGTGTAACAAGTTTAAACACGCAATTTGTGTCACAAGGCCATGCACTTAATTCACCAGGAGCACACATGCAGGAACTCGGGCGAACAAGCTTATGACTCGGGCAAGATGTGGATTCCGGCGGAACAACGCACCCTCGGCGAGTTGGCGCAGGGACACGGTAGAGTAATGTGCCCCAATGTGTTACTCTCGACTGAAATACTCGTCTTTAGGCCAGCCATAGTACTTGATTTGTATTGCAGCAATTCAAAAAAAAAATAGAAAAATTCTCACTGGACGAAGCAGAAAATGGAATGCCTGACATTATTCTATTATTGATATGGGGTAGGCTGTGCGACTAAAATTGACTGAACACAGGTGGGCTCATTCCCTTTTTGGGGATTGATGGCTTGACAGTTATTCAAACAGGGGGTCGTGTGCTCAGGATGTGTCGCCACAATAGTTTCTGTTGCAGCTTGGCTGGCTTACATGCGAAAACATTGGGGGGTCACGACGCTCCAACTGATTCGGACTGAGCGTGGATTTTTAATTTCAAATAAGTGTCAACTTACTTGCACCAGAAGAAGAGGTGAAACTCTGTAGGACTGGAGCAGGGAAGTTGACACAATGCACGGCGCACATCTAGTGAATCGCGGCCAGGAGTGATTCTAGTTGGGACAAGCACTTTCTGTGAACTCCATAGACATAGTAAGTAAATGTGTCCAGAGATCCAAAAAAAAAGTCAAAGTGCATCCGGAAAAAAAAAAGGTTAAAGGGGTTCCCCAAGTTTTTACATGTATATCTACAGGGATAGGAGGGGATAACAAGTAGATCCGTAAGGGTCAAGGAAGGGCTTCCCAGCAATCCAAAGAACGGAGTCCAATTCTTGTTATCATTTGGAGATCTGGGAAGTTGGACCCTCATCATAAGTGTGATAGGGAATAACTTCTAAGTCTCCCATCACCCTACATCTCAAATAGCTGTTAGCAAATACTTGGTTAGAGATGTTGATTGATTAATAATAACTTCTCTTAATTTATATAGTGCCACAGATATGACAGAGCTGCACAAGGTTGCCAAACAAGTACCAATGGGGCTCCAATCTAACAACCTACCAGTATGTTTGAGAGTGTAGTTTTGTGGGAGGAAACCAGAGGACCTGGAGGGAACCATGGCAAACTTGGGAGAGAACATTACAAAACTTTTGCAGATGTTGGACCCTGGTACTGAAGCCGGTCCCCAGTGCGTGCAAGGCTGTAATGCTAACCACTAAGCCACCAGGCATGCCCTATTGGGGTGACAGGGTAAGCACCATAAGATACCCTTATTTTAAGATACCATGGTCATGATAGAAGGAGTCAATAGATAGTATGATCGAGAAGAGTCAGGCAAGTGTAGCAGAAAAGAGACACCTTTCCATCTGAGATACAAAATTACAAAGTTTCTGTATTCCCTATGTAACCAGTGGATACATATGCAAAGGTTTGTGAAAGTATTTGACCATTAAGTCAGGTGTGTTCAACCTTTCTTAATGCTGTGACCCCGCAATACGTTCCATTGTGCTGGTTGACCCCAAGCATGTACAAGAATATTGTTAGTTGCACCCAAAATGCGATAAATCAGGCTCGATGGCTTTCGGTGACCCTCTGTTTTGGTCTTTTGACCCCTGCCAGGGGCAGAAACCCAACAGGTGTTGAGAACCCCTGATTAAGGAATGGAAATGGAATAATTGTATAGACTTAGTCTGTCAAAGTTTAATATGCGTTGTAACAAGATCACAGGAACTTAGATTAAAGTGAATTTATAAAATCGTACATTCATGTTGCAGAAGAACATAAAACCAACATAGTAGCTTGTATTATAAATGTATAGTTTCAAGTAACATAAGGGGAGGGCTCCTGTGGTCTCATGTGAGCTTCACAGTGAGTAGGAGTCTGTGCCTTTGAAATGAGAGTTTTTCCTCAAATTTTGCAATAAGAATTAGTCTTAGTTTTTCTTTGCTAACTGAAATATGAAAGAAATATAGAATCATGAAACAAGTAAGCATGTTTAATATGTCATAAAGAGTACCATATACTGTATGTAGTAAAAATAAAATTAAAAGTAGCAGATAGTATTATGCGTTTCATGCTAGTAGTAGCAATATATAGCAGTACTAACCTATTTCTAGATGAGTACTACAATACATGCCTTACCTTCCACAAACCTAATATCCATCGTAGATAACTGGCAAGGTACATACCTACAGCCAGGACTATTTGCAACATCAAAGAATATTTCGCAGGTATAATTGTCATAGAAATACCTATTCTTATTCTCTTTTTGCAAGGGTGAAAAACAATTTGTGGTAGGTGACTGCACCCCTGATTGACGCCCCCCATTTTGAGCTGCAGGTGGTGCTGACCTGAGGCAAAGAGGTTCAACTTTCAAAAATGTTTCTACAAGAGGAAATAAGTTCCCATTCTTCATAATGTATCTAGTACTAAAGTAATCAACAAAAATGCCAAATGAAAAAAAAAATCCTATTTAGTAGCAGTATTCCACCAATTAGATACTTTTGATGACTGCAAACGCAATGTTCTCAGCACAATAAGGTAAATAGGACATTGATGGTCTTCCTGGAAGATCAAGAGCAGTGTCTCAGCACCGAGGACCATTTAACTTACCACCTGTAGAAGTTTACAGATGACAGTCAAAAATAGGGAAATAATTTTAATCCAAAATTGTAAATTTTGTTGTTGTTTATATAACATCCAGTCAAGAAACAAAATAAATTTTCAAGAACACGATGTGATAGATTTATCCTTTACATTAAGTGGTAGCAATTGAGTGTTTTTAGCAAAATTTTTCAATCACATTTCACTTAAAGTGTTCATCTGTTTATTTTTGAATAGATTTAAGGGGTTGAATTGGGTTTTGGGTTCGTAATGTTAATGTGGTCCTCTTAATTTGAAATATGTTGGGCTTGATCAAGGAATTATACTAATTTTTTAATTGTTGTGTCCTGTGTAATTCATACGGTAGGATTAGACATTGTAGGATAGAAAGGGGGCACTGACAGATGGTAGGGATATACAAAGGGCATCATAACTCTCATGTATAGAACCAAAAAAAAAAAACTACTAAGACTATAAATCTGTAGCAAGTACACATGGGTCGGCTTCCTATATCGTACTTTCAGTCCTTTGTCTTCTTGTCTCTGGGCTGGGTTAGCTATGTAGCTTAGACCCGTCCATCAATTTCAATCTCTCCCACGATCTAATATTTGGGTCCAGTAGGAGAAAAATACAACCCCACCTCCTGTCCTGGGCAATTGTGACAATTTTGTACGTGGCCAAGGAGATCCTTCCTCTCTCATAAGAGCGAGTCAGAATCAATTTCCGGGAAAATGAGTCCCATACTTCGTTCTCATAGCACAGTTGATATATACTTGTAGGGTTGGGTTTTTTCATTCCCTATTGATTTTGCCATACTTGTTCTGCCGGCTCGCATATTCTAATACCGTAGGCCAGATACGCTCCGGAGAATTCAATGGCGAAGGCATTTCTAAGATGAGGGGATACAGGCTACGGAGGGTTAATGCAAGGCGCAAAAATGTATCTATCGGCGGGGTCGATGATGATTTGTTTGATTCTGCATGGGCAGGCCACAATGACTGTTTCTATTCTCTAATGTATCTTCAGCAAGGTGAGGAGCAAGTGATTATTAATACAAGAAACTAAATGTTACACCATAGAGAAGGCAGTTAGGAAAGAAGCAGGCCGCTCCCTGTTCTCCCCATTTTATGTAGGATATACACAAAGTTCCTGTTGAAAGGGGAAGAGAAACCCAAGCATTTGATCCAATGGTGGTTAAGAAAACTGGCAATTTATTAAAACCGGTTGGGTGTTTTTAGTGCTCATATGAAATGGAAATAGATCCCCATTTCTCAAATGGGACAGGTGGTCTGCCAGGAGAAGTGAAAGCCCTAAGGGTAATTGGTATCCTCATGAATTTCATAGGACTCAACTTGGCACTTTAATTGAATTCACTGGCTAATAGGCGAAATAACAGAAAATCAAGTACACAAAAACCTCAGCATTAACAAAGTTAATACATGTGGGTTCGGGGCCTTGCGTCCTATAGTCCGTATTCACTGTTGCGTGGGGATCGAGGCTGTGGATCGGCAGGGACAACAAAATCTGAACAAAGGCTTACAAACTGGGTGGATGGGATTGCCAGTCTGCGAAAAAGCAGGAGAGGCTCAGAGCTACTAACCCATGTAGCGGTTGTGGCAATAGTAGATCATTAAAAAGAGAGGTTAAAGGCCGCAGACACATATGACAAAAATCTAATAGGAGAATACATATTATGTGGACTGGCTGATCTCTCTCGTTATATAAAGATGCGATAATTTAACAGCTAAAAATAACGATATATATACTATATATGCACGGTGTCCTAAGCCAAAAAAACCATTAAAGTATAATAATAACTCTTAAACTTGATATGGAAAATAATAAAATATGCCTTTTTTTCTTAATATTTTCAAAAAAAAGCAATATATTTGATATATATATTTAAGTTCTTGACATAGATTGCGTAGTACAAATATTGACTACATGCTTCATTTTCTTATTTTCTAAAAATTAATCTGGAACATAAGACTGTGAGAACATTTAGCACAATATAGTCCAACTCCCCCCCCCCAAAATAATAGAAATGATAATATTTGAGGTTATTATGATTTTAATGACTAAATTTGATATTTTTATTATTATTTACAATTCATTATTTATTATCATTTTGTATTTATTTTTAATTTTTTTTATTAATAAGAAGAATTAAATCGATTTTTTTTAAATATCTAGGTTTGGTAGTTTTGTATTAATATTTCCCCACTAGTAATATTTCCATAGTAGTAACATTTCCTCCATCGATACAATGTTATTTAATATTGATGTTTAAATATATTAGTTGTCACTAATTATAGTATATATATCTTATCATATAATTTGATGGTGTGACACATGGTATAAAAAACAGACTACATCGTAAATCTGTGACATTAACTTGATTTATGATTAATCCATCGATTCATACAATTCGTGAACATCGGCCTTCACATAGAGAAAGGAAGGAATTGTACGATATTTTGTCTATGAGGCCGCTATCAGTGCACATTGCCGTTCGCGATGTTGGTAGATAATCAGAGGGGACGATGCGATATGCTTCGGCTCTGGATAGCAGGTTATTAGTAAATGTGAATCGGGCGCCAAGATTGTGATGATGTTTGGGTGTTTACTAGTGTGCAGGAGATGCAGTGTATGATGTGCGGATCTTATTGATTCTTCTCCACCCTCTATTCATCCGACCTGGAGTAATGAGAATGAAGTTGGTACATAAGAATCAAGAAGTAATTAGCAGGAGCAGTACATACGCAACCCGGCCTGCCTGTGCTCTCCCCCCCAGCCTGAGCTGCTGTGATTGACTGCAATGGAGAGGATTTTCCTGGACGGAGAGAAGGTACTTACACTCAATGAGGAGACAAGAGGTTGGTTTGTCATGGCAGGATCCTCCATCCTAGTAATTGTTGACCGGGAATCAGTCCCATCTATGCTGCTTCCTCCACTTCATGATGGTCTTATCCCAGGGCTGATCATACATGTAAAAGCAGACACATATGTCTTATATGTGTAGCTATAGTCTACATTCCTCCATAGGGGTCAAATCTGCACTTATGTGTCCTATACTATGATTATATAATTTATAAACAAGTGTTAATTCATGTATTGCCTTATTTCTCTGTAGGTGTATACTCAATTGCTTATTGTATTTATTATAATTGCAAGTGTGTATATATATTATAATATATAATTAGATATATATTCATGTGTTTCTATTCTATTACGATTAGTGTAGTATATTGTTTCAGTAAGTATAGTCTTGAATAGATTTATGCAGGGAAGGTCTTGTATGTTTAGATCTGTGTCTGATGCCAAGCGATTTTATGTATGCATAGAGATTTATATTAATGTTGTTATATAGTTACTATATATATATATGTATATTGTGTGTCTTTGTAGTTTATACGACGGTGTGCAAATATGAATGATATCGTGGAGTTAGTGCTTTTTTTAAAATGCTAATTTTAAAAATATATTATAATATATATATATATATATAGATGAGAGACGAGAGAGAGAGAGAGACCGTCGACGGGAGGAGATGACCAACGACCCGAGACGAGAGCAGGGGCTGAATCCTGAGCGGTGAGTGGTGGAGCGGGAGAGAGTATGTATGAGGACCGAGAGAGGAGAGAGAGAAGAGGAGAGTTTGTAAGCTTTTGGGTGCAGTGCCCTATTTTCTATTGCTATCGTGACCTTTGTTATTACTTGCATTGCTTGATTTTGTCTGTGTTCATGTACCCCATGAGGTGCTGCGGAATGTGGGGTGCTACTAATAAAGATAAGTGCTGTATAACATTGACAGTCAATCTGAAATTATAGATATATATATATATATATATATATATATATAGATATATATAGTACTTATATAATTAGTAGGGGAGACAACTATATCCCATACCACATCCAGTTTTTTTTTAGCAGTATGACTATGTTAATTTACTGGGCGGCTTTTTACAGACCAGGTGTTGCAGTTTGTGGATTATCTTTTGTGTCCCTCATGTTTGATGTTTGTGTAGTTTAGATTTTCAGAATCAACTAAGTCACGCACTGGGGTTCTGTCGAGACATTAGTGGAGTAGATGCTGCTGCATCATCTGGAGCTGGAAGAGTGGGAAAGAGCCAAGCACTGATCTTGCTGTCATGATTCTACTTCAGGCACAGTCACACTTTGCAGGCATTGATATATGATTTATTTATCTTCCTGGATTAATACAAGTTAAAGGGAGAGAGAGAGCAAAAGAAAACATGCATGTGTAATAATACTTAAACACAATGTACAAGCTATGTCTGGATAGGCCTTTCCCCCTATCTATAAGATGTGATCCTTACTTAATGTAATACACAGTATTTATGTGCATGCCTCTCTCTATACTATATGTGCATGCCTACCTTTCATCAGTAGATAAAATTGACGCCTACAGCTTAATTATTGACCCAACTATATAACAGGGAGATCAGTAATTTGGCCTGTAAGCATCATGTTAAGTCATAACATTCAAACTCTTCCAAATAAAATATAAAGGTGCCATGAAGCGTTTTTTCTCCAGTTTATATAATCCAGTCAATAGTGTGATTTGTTATATGATTGATATTTTTTTTATCTCACAACAGCGGTCAAGTAGGTCTTTGACCTTGAGAGGGAGATCGGGATAGTTAACACTTCCGGCTGATTAATGTCAAGCTGTATGACAGCAGGTTCTTAAATATGCATAACTGAAGTGCTTCCTTTCCAACATAATCACCGGTCTGTGTCGTTTGCAATAAAAATCATTTGGGTTGTTCGTGGCCTATAAACAAATCTAGGTGGAGTATTTCCGTAAATAAATTATGATACCTAAGTCATTCATATACATGGAAATGATTGGTAAGTACAATATTCTCAATGGTTATAGTACGGGGGCAGAGTTCCAAGGAAAAACGGACACCAGAGCTCACATTCATGCTGCCTCATAAACTATTATATCCTAACAATGATGGTTGGATACACTAGAAAAGCTGGTGAAATCACCTGTTCTTATTGCCGTCTACCATGATACCCACTTACTAACAAATGAAACTGGGAGCGCATTGTTACATAAATGTAAAACCAAGTAGCAATAAAAACAGTGGATGAGAAACAGTGGATTGTTATGTGTGATAAATGATTCTTACCAGCTGGGAAGGGGTTATGTGGCTTAGAACCAAAATATTTGGGGGGGAAAGCTTTTTGTAAAAAAAATATAGCGCATTGCATATTGTTTTTAACATAAGGCCGAGTTTGTAGTTAGAGGTTAGGGCTGCCATGCAGATGCTCATCACAAAAAAAAAACACAGACATGTATTGGCTGTCTCTGTATGTCGGTTATGTGATATTTATGTTTTGTTCTGACTATCTTGGGTTATCCTTGAGTTTGTGCTAGGATTGACTATTCTCTGTTTTGACCCAGATTGTACAACTCTTCCTTGTGGTATTAGCATGTCTATTTTGGTTTGTGTCCAATATGTGGGGCAGGGAGGGATGTTCTTTGTGGCGTCCCATAGTGCCTAGGGAATGCGAGGCAAGCAGGCAGGGGCTAGTGGAGTTGGAGTTGTTTTATGGTGCCTCCACTGAAAGTAGCAAGAAGTTTAGAGAAGAAACATGAGGAA
This sequence comes from Engystomops pustulosus, assembly GCA_019512145.1. Lineage (NCBI taxonomy): Eukaryota > Metazoa > Chordata > Amphibia > Anura > Leptodactylidae > Engystomops > Engystomops pustulosus. The sequence goes on from CM033643.1 coordinate 188,920,779, forward strand.
TAGAAAGAAACACTGCGCTTAACGTACTGCAAACCACGACACGCATTAGGGAACTGGTATTAGTTGGGAATTTCTCCGGACAAAGGGAAAAGGAGAATAAAAGCAAACAAGGAACAAAGATGAGCAAAAAGCAAAAAAGGTCTAAAATCAAAATGTAAAAAGTACTAAAGACTCATCAGGATTGTAGACTAAACTGTCCAACCTATTTTTTTGGTTCTGACTGCAAAATTTAATTGGATCCACACATGGGCAGAAAGAGTTAAAAGAGTTGGCAAGAGAGGACAAGGGGGAGCGTAAAGTGTTACCATTTGCGAGCTCGAGAAGGGTGAAAAAGATTGTGTACCGATAGGTTGTGTGATAGGGACGTATGAGAGAGAGATGGGCGAATCGCTCTGTGCGTCCGTAAGAGGATTCTACCTAAGTGGTAATGGCCGTAACCACTCAGGCGTTGGATAGTAGGAAATTTTTTTCACTGGTGGAGTTGGCAAACCAGTTGTGATACTTTCTAACCAATGTTAGAAATGTTAGGGTTTTTTTCTGGACAAAATTCTCTGAAAATTCTTTTGGAATGGATATGCTTGTTTGGATTTAATCCTGCATCATGTTATTAGGCTTCATGCAAGTCATGCTTGATGTTAAGGGGGTTGCCTTACAAGGTAGCTAAAGAGGCAATTTTTCCCTATCCCATACTGAAAAACATGCTTCCATATATCCCAGAACCCCCCATTGGAGCATCAATGGCTGTTTCTCTACATGCCTGTAAGGTGGCCTTAATTGGCAAAGTTTCCGCAAGGAGAACTCATATTTCCCAACCCTAATCATGGACAGCACATGGATGTTAAAAGCAGGGCCGCCATCATAATGGGAAACCAAGAACTGTAGTACCAGGTCCAGCCAGAACATGGGGCCCAAGCTGCAGTTCACCGCCACTTCCTTCAATAGCGATGTAGACCCTGAAGAGTGCAGGAGTGACAAGGAGCCAGCTCCCAGGGACTATATGTAGGAGAAATAATTTATGAAGCGCTTATATCTGATGTGGCTTTGGTACCTAAAGTGTTTGTGGGGTACCAAAATTCATAGTGGCAGACCCGGTTAAAAGATTTTTTTAAACATACAAAAGTATATATTTGTGTTTTGTTTTTTGATGACATGAAAAACGGAACCGCGTGCAAAGGACAGACGTCTTTCACATCAGCAGGATTATGTGCAGTCCATGGATAACAGAAATAAGAATAAAACCTTATGGATATATTTCTGGTCTGTAATACAAAGATACTGTTAATCTATAGAGCAGATAACAAGGGAGTATTATATTTGTCCGTTTATTGGAGTCTTATGTAGAATGATGAAAATATTGATGCACCTCTATTGCAAAGAAGAGGATTTCCTCAGCAAGTGATATTCTCAAGTTTAATGTCCATAAAAATATAAGAGTTTGGGTCCTCACTGGAAATGGTGTGGACCATTTATTTTTGACTTTCCACTCATTTTTTGGCAGATTTTTTTTCTTGCTGCACCTTGCGCGCCATATTTATGCAGTATCGGTGCCACAATATTGCAACTTTTTCCGACACTTAGGCCTTTTTTATTTGGTCGCATACTAACACTTCGCTCCTACTTTGCCAACACTTTTTTGGTGCGCAGTTAGAGCCACAAAAAGCTGGTCTACAGAGTTCTACTTCTCCTTCATGAATGGAGTAAGCAGACCATTTTTGGTTGTGGGCGTCAATTCATTAAGACCTTGTGCCACAATCTAAAATCCCAGCGTATGATTCGTTCGTCAAAAACGGACCATGCACCAAAATTGATGCCTCCTGGTGTTTCACATAAATGTCTTTGCCTCATGTGCCATAGTATGACGGTATTGTGGCTCTTACATGGGAACACTGAAATTCCATATCATTCTTTAATATTGACCCATAGGGACCTTGGGGAGATTTATCACAAGTTCCTGAGGTAAAACTGTTCTAGTTGACCAAGGAAACCAATCAGAGCTCAGCTTTAATTTTATAAACATCTGTATAGAGCTGAAAGCTGAGCTCTGATTGGTTGCCATGGGAAACTAGAACAGTTCTGCTCTAAGACATTTCTGATAAATCTCCCCAAGTGAGTCTATCTACCATCATGCAGGGTCTGTGCACATGACACTGCCAAATATATGAACCTAAGAGTGTGTACATACAACCATAGTGATCGTCCATCCTTCAAACAAACAATAAAATGGGAAAAGACCGTTTCTTGTAGCAGCTTTTCCTATTTGACTGATATGTTCATTTTCTGTCTTTGGTAAAAAATGTATGGCGGTGTTCACATGTGGTGTGAACGCATGTGTTTTCAAATGCACCACAACAGCTGAGAAGAGGAGTTTTGCCTAATTACATTGCTGTCAACAATAAATTTACAAAACGCACGTGGTAACGCAATGTTAACACATTTGTTAATGAAGTGTTGACAAATGCATGCATTAATGCTATGTTAACAGATTTAACACAGCAATTTGTGTCACAAGCCATGCACTTACATTCACCAGGAGCGACACATGCAGGAACTCGGGCGCACAAGCTTCATGAATCGGGGCAGATGTGGATTCCGGCGGACAACGCACCTCAGGGATTGCGCAGGGACCAGGTAAGTAAATGTGCCCCAATGTGTTACTCTCCGACTGAAATACTCAGTCTTTAGGCCCAGCCATAGTTACTTGTTTTGTATTGCAGCAATTCAAAAAACAAAATAGAAATATCTTCACTGACGAGCAGAAAATGGAATGCCTGACATTATTCTATATTGCATATGGGGTAGGAGTGCGACTAAAATCTGACTTGAACACAGTGGGGCTCATTCCCTTTTTCTGGGATTGCATGGCTTGGACAGTTATTCAACAGGGGTCTGTGCTAGGATTGTGTCGCACACAATAGTTTTCTGTTGCAGCTGTGCTGGCTTCCATGCGACACAAATTGGGGGGCGTCCGACGCTCCAACTGATTCGGACTGAGCGCTGGATTTAACTTTCAAATAGTGTCATACTTACGTGCACCATGAAGAAGAAGGTGAACTCTGTCGGACCTGAGCAGGGAAGTGACACATGCACGGGCGCACAATCTTAGTGAATCGCGGCAGAGTGCATTCTCGTTGGACAATGCACTTTCTGTGAACTCCATAGACATAGTAAGTAAATGTGCCCCAATATATCACAAAAAAAGTCACAAGTGCATCCGGAAAAAAAGGTTAAAGGGGTTCTCCCAAGTTTACATGTTATCTACAGGATAGGGGATAACAAGTAGATCAGTAAGGGTCACGTGAATGGGCTCCCAGCAATCCAAAGAACAGGCGTCCAATTCTTGTTATCATTTGGAGATCCTGGGAGTTGGACCCTCATCAGTCAGCTGTGGATAGGGAATAACTTCTAAGTCTCCCATCACCCTTACATCTCCAATAGCTGTTGAGCAAATACTTGGTAGAGATGATTGATTAATAATAATTCTTTTATTTATATAGTGCACACAGATTATGCAGCGCTGCACAGAGTTTGCCAAATCAGTCCCCAATGGGGCTCCAATCTAATCAACCTACCAGTATGTTTTTGGAGTGTGGGAGGAAACCAGAGGACCTGGAGGAAACCTATGCAAACTTGGAGAGAACATACAAACTCTTTGCAGATGTTGACCCTAGTACTTGAAGCCAGGTCCCCAGTGCTGCAAGGCTGTAATGCTAACCACTAAGCCACCAGGCTGCCCTATTGGGTGAAAGGAGTAAGCACCATAAGATACCTTATTTTAAGATACCATGGTCATGATAGAAGGAGTCAATGATATGTATGATGAGAAGAGTCAGGCAAGTGGAGAAAAGAGACACTTTCCTCTGATAAAATATCATACAAAGTTTCTTGTATTCCCTTGTACCATTGATACATATGCAAAGTTTGTTGAAAGTTTTGACCATTTAAGTCAGTGGTTCTCAACCTTTCTAATGCTGTGACCCAGCAATACAGTTCCCCATGTTGCGGTGACCCCAAACCATGTACAAGAATATTGTATTTGCACCCAAAATGCGATAAAATCGAGGCTCCGATGGCTTTCGGTGACCCCTATGTTTTGGTCTTTTGACCCCTGCCAGGGTCGCAACCCACAGGTTTGAGAACCCCTGATTTAAGTGAATGGAAATGGAATAATTGTATAGACTTAGTTGTCAAAGTTTAATATGCTGTAACACAAGATCACATGGAACCTTAGATCTAAATTGAATTTATAAACTCTACATTCATGTGCAGAAACATAAAACACACAACTTAGTAGCCTTTATTATAAATGTATAGTTCAATTACATAAGCTGGAGGCCTCCTGTGGTCTCATGTAGCTTCCTGCAGTAGTAGTCTTGTCCTTGAAATGCAGATTTTCCTCAACTTTGCAATAAGAAAGTCTTAGTTTTCTTTGTAACTAAATATGAAAGAAATATATATTCATGAAACAAGTAAACATGCATTTAATATGTCATAAAGAGTACTGTATGTAGTAAAATAAAATAAAAGTAGAATAGTATTATAGTTTCATTGCTAGTAGTAGCAATATATAGCAGTACTAACTATTTCTAGATGAGTACTACAATAATGCTATACCTTACAAACCTAATATTCCATAGTATATAACTGCAAGGTACAACTACACAGGACTAATTTGCAACATATAAAGAATATTTGCAGTTAAATTGTCATAGAAATACCTGATTTTATTCTCTTTATTGCAAAGGGTGAAAACAATTTGTGGTAGGTGACTGCACCCCTGATGCTGCCCCCCATTTTGCTGCAGGTGGTGCTGCCTGAGGCAAGAGGTTCAACTTTCAAAAATGTTTCTACAAAGGAAATAAGTTCCCATTCTTCATAATGTATCTAGTACTAGATGTAATCAACAAAATGCCAAATGAAAAAAAAAATCCTATTATATACAGTATTCCACAATTTATATCTTTTGATGACTGCAAACGAATGTTCTCAGCCCCACATAAGTAAAAAGGACCCATGATGTCTTCCTGGAAGATCAAGAGCAGTTTCTCAGCACGAGGCACATTTAACTTACCACCTGTAGAAGTTTACCAGATGATCAAGTCAAAATAGGGAAATAATTCTTAATCCAAAATTGTAAATTTTTTGTGTTTTATTATTAAATCCAGTCAAGAAACTAAATTTTCAAGAACACTTGATAGATTTTATTCCTTTACATTAAAGTTGGTAGCCAATTGATTTTTTTAGCAAATTTTTCAAATCAATTATCACTTAAAATCCTATCTTTTTATTTTGTAATAGATTTAAGGGGATTGAATTTGTGTTTTGGTTCGCTAATGTATGTGTCCTCTTAATTTGAAAATGTTGGGCCTTGATCAAGGATATTATATATATTTTTTTAATTGTATGTGTCCTGTTTGTAATTCATAGGTATGATAGACATTTTAGGATAGAAAGGGGGCAATGACAAGCTAGTAATATACAAATGGGCATCATAACTCTCATGTATAGAACAAAAAAAAGCAACCTAAGACTATACATCTGTAGCAAGTACAATTTGGCTTCCTATATTACTTTCAGTCCTTTGTCTTCTTGTCTTCTGGGCTGTAGTCATGTAGTCTTCAGACCCATCCATCAATTTCAATCTCCCCCAGATCTAACTATTTGGTCCAGTAGAGAAAAATACAACCCCCACCTCCTGTCCTGGGCAATTGTGACCAATTTTGCCTCACGTGGCCAAGAGATTTCCTTCCTCTCTCCATAAGAGGAGTCAGATCAATTTCCTGGATCAAATGATCCCATACATTCTTTCTATTAGCACAGTTGATACTATTACTTGTAAGGGTCTGGTCTTTTTTTCATTTCCCTATTGATTTTGCCATTACTTGCTTCTGCGGCTCCGCATTTCATATCCTAGGCAATACGCTCCGGAGAATTCCAATGGCGAACGCATTCTAAATATGAGGGATACAGGCTCTGAAGGGTTAATGCAAGGCGCAAAATGTATCTATCGGCGGTGCTGATGATGATTTGTTTGATTCTCTATGGGCAGGCACAATTGACTTTTCCTATTCTCCTATTACTCTTCAGCAAGGTGAGGAGCAAGTAGATTTATTAATACAAAGAAACTAATGTTACCATAAAGACAGCAGTTATGGTAGAGCAGCGCCCGCTCCCTGTTCTCCCCATTTTCTTAGGATATACACATAACGTTCCTGTGAAAAGGGGAAGAGAAACGCAGCAATTTATTCCAATGGGTGGTTTTTAAGAAACTGGCAATTTAAACCGGTTGGGTGTTATTTAGTGCTATATGAAATGAAATGATCCCATTTCTCAAATGACAGTGTCTGCCAGGAGAAGTGAATAGCCTCTAAGGGTAATTGTCTCCTCATGATATTTCCATTAGACTCAATCTTGGCCTTTAATGACATTCACTTGGCTAGGCTGAAAATACAGACAAATCAAACACAAAACTCAGCATTTAACAAGTTAATTTCCTGGGTTCCTGGGCCCTGCGTCCTATAGTCCTGTATTCACTGTGCTGTGTGGAGAGGCTGGAGGGACAACAAAATCTTGAACAAAGGCTACAACTTGTCTTATTTGTCTCAAAAGCGGAGGCTCATTAACCCCTGTGTTGCTGGCAATAGTAGATCATAAAAGAGGTTAAAGGCATGAGCCACATACAAATCTAATAGAGAAATAAACTATATGTGGACTGGCTGATCTCTCTCTAAATATAAAGATGGATAATTTAACGTATGTAAATAACTATATATATACTATATATGCACGTGTGTCCTTAAGCAAAGATAAACATTAAATATTAATAATAAATCTTAAACTTTTATTGGAAAATAATAAAATATGCATTTTGTTTTCTATAATATTTTTAAAAAAGCATATATTTATATATTATATTTCTAAGTTCGTTTAATAGATTTGCAGTATGTACAATAATTGACTTCATGCTTTCATTTTCTTATTTTCTAAAAATAATCTGAACAATAAGCATGATAAATCTTAGCACATATATATCAATCAAAATAATAGAAATATAATATTTGAGATATTTATGATTATTAATGAAATTTGTATTATTTTTATTATTATTATTTTACAATTCAATTTATTTTATTATCATTTGTATTTATTTTAATTTTTTTATTAATAAGAAGAATAAATCGATTTTTTTTTAAATTATTAGGTTTGGGTTTTGTATAATATTTCCACTATTAATATTTCCATAGTAGTACATTTCCTTCCATCGATTACAATGTTATTTAATATTTGATGTTAAATATATTATTTGTCCACTAATTATATTATATATTATCATATTTAATTTGATTGTGTGACATATATTATAAAAAAAAGACTACATCGTAATATCTGTGATCATAATTTGATTTTATGATTAATCCATCGATTCATACAATCGTGAACATCGTCCTTCCATAGAGAAAGAGATGGAATTGTACAGTTGCACATTTGCCGTTCGATGTTGGTAGATAATCAGAGATCGATGCGATCTGCTCGGCTCGGTAGCAGGTTATTATAAATGTGATCGGGCAGACTATGTGATGATGTTTGTGTGTGTTACTATTGTGTGCAGGAGATGAGTGTAATGTGCAGATCTGATTCTTCTCCCCCTCTATTCCCATCCGACCTTGAGAATAATTGACAATAAGGTGTAATAAGAATACATAGAAGTAATAGCAGGAGCAGTCCTACCTCACACCCGGCCTGTGCTCTCCCTGCTGAGCTGCTGTGATCTGACTGCAATGGAGAGGATTTTCCTGGAAGGAGAGAAGGTACTTACACTCCATGAGGAGACAAGAGGTTGGTGTCATGGCAGATCCTCCATCCTAGTAATTGTTGCCGGGATCAGTCTCCCTCTATGCTGCTTTCTCCACTTCATGAGGTTCTTATCCATGGGCTGATCATACATGTACAAAGCAGACACATATGTCTTATATGTGTAGCTATAAGTCTACTTCCTTCCATAGGTGTCAAATCTGCATATGTGTCTATACTATGTAATATATATACATTTATAAACAAGTGTTTATATTCATGTATTGCTTATTTCTCTGTAGGTGTATACTCAATTGCTTATTGTATTATTATAATTGCAAGTGTGTATATATATTATAATATATATATATATATATATATTCATGTGTTTCTATTCTATTACTATTAGTGTAGTATATTGTTCAAGTAAGTATAGTCTGATAGATTTATGCGGGTAAGTGTCTTGTATGTTTATATCTGTGTCTGATGCAAGCTATTTTTATGTATGCATATAGATTTATATTCATGTGCTATATATTACTATATTATATATATGTATATTGTGTGTCTTTGTAGTTTATACGACGGTGTGCAATATGAATGTATCGTGAGTTATGCTTTTTTTAAAATGCTTTAAAATATATTATAATATATATATATATATATATATAAAATAGATGAGAGAAGAGAGATGAATCCTGACTGATGAGGAGAATAAGAGAGAGAGAGAGAGAGAGAGAGAGAGTTTGTAAGCTTTTGGGTGCAGTGCCCTATTTTCTATTGATTCATCTGACCTTGTTATTACTTTGCATTGCCTTATTTTGTCTGTTCATGTACCCCATGAGGTGCTGCGGAATGTGTTGGTGCTACATAAATAAAGATTAATTTGTGTATAACATTGACAGTACAATCTGAAAATTTATATATATATATATATATATATATATATATATATATATATATAGTACTTATATAATTAGTAGGGGATACAACTATATTCCCATACACACATCCAGTTTTTTTTTAGCAGTATGACTATGTTAATTTACTGGGTCTGTGCTTTTTACATACCAGGTGTTGCAGTTTTTGGATTTTTTTTGTGTTCCCTCATGTTGATGTTTGTTGTAGTTTAGATTTTCAGATCACCTAGGTCAGCACTGTGGGTTCTGTCTGAGACATTAGTGGTAGATAGATGCTGCTGCATCCATCTGGAGATGGAAGATGATGGGAATAGAGCAAGCACTGATCTTGCTGTCATGATTCTACTTCAGGCACATTCACACTTTGCAGGCATCTGAATATATAGATTATTATCTTCCTGTATTAATACAAGTTATATAGGGAGAGAGAGCAAAAGAATACACATCACATGTAATAATAATAATCTAAACACAAATGTACAAGCTATTGTTAATGTATAGGCCTTCCCCCTATCTATAAGATGTGATCCTTACTAATGTTAATACACAGTATATATGTGCATGCCTCTCTCTATATATATGTGCATGCCTACACTTTCCATCAGTAGGATAAAATTGCGCCTTACATCTCTAATTATTGACCCACTATATAACAGGGAGACTCAGTAATTTGGCCTGTAAGCGTCATGTTAATTTCATAACATTTTCAAACTCTTCCAAATAAAATATAAATGTGCCATGAAGCGTTTTTCTCCAGCTTCATTATAATCCAGTCAATAGTGTGATTTGTAATATGATTTATTATTTTTTTTTTAATCTCAACATGCAGGTCAAGTATTCTTTCTTGCCTTGAGATGGGAGATCGGATAGTTAACCACTTTCCCGGCTGATTAATGTCAAGCTGTATGAAGCATGTTCTAAATATGCCTATACTGAAGTGCTTCCTTTTCCAACCTAATCACCTGTCTCTGTCGTTGCAATAAAAATCCTTTTGGGTTGTTCGTGCCTATAAACAACTATGGTGGAGTTATTTCCGTAATAATATTATGATACCTAAGTCATTCATTTACATTGAACTGATTGGTAAGTACAATATTCTCATTGGGTTATATTCGGGGTCAGAGTTCAAGGAAAACGGACACCAGAGCTTTCACATTCATGCTGCCATCATAACTATTATATCATAACAATGATGTTTGGATACAATAGAAAAGCTGTGAATACCTGTTCTTATTGCTATACAATGATCCCACTTACTACACATGGAAAACTGGGAGCTCATTGTTACATAAATGTAACCAAGTAGCAATGAAAAACATTGGATGAGAAACAGTGGATGTTATGTGTGATAAATGATCTTACCAGCTGGGAAGGTGTTATGTGGCTTAGAACCAAATATTTGGGGTAAAGCTTTTTTTAAAAAAATATAGCGCATTGCATTATTTTTTTTACAAAGGGAGTTGTGGATTAGAGAGGTTAGGGCTGCCATGCAGATGCTCATCCCAAAAGACACATACATTTCATTGGCTTTCTCTGTATTTGTGGTTTGTGATATTTATGTTTTGTTCTTGACTATCCTTGATTTTGTGCCTGATTAGCTATCTCTGTTTTGAACCAGATTGTCAACCTCTCTTTTGTGTTATTAGCATGTCTATTTTGTTTTGTGTCCATATTGTGGTGCAGGGAGGGATCGTCTTTGTGGCTGTCCCATATTGCCTAGGATATGCAGAGGCAAGCAGGCAGGGCTATTGGAGTTGGAGTTTTATGGTGCATCCACTGAAAGTAAGCAATGAAGTTAGAGAAACATGAGGAATAGATATAGACACACACTGCGTATAGCTAACTGCAAACAGACACGCATAGGGTAACTGGTAATTAGTGGTAATTTACCTGACCAAAGGGAAAAGGAACATATACAGCAACAAGGAACAAACATATTCAAAAAGCAAAACAGTAAAAATGTAAAAAGTCATACCGACCATCATCATGGATTGTTAGACTAACTGTCCAAACCTTATTTTTTTGGCTTTCTGACTGCAAAATTCTTAATGTGATACACACATGGGAAAAAAGACAAAAAGAGGTTACACTGGCAAGTATTTATCACAGCCCTGCTACATATCACTGAC